>JAKTVG010000340.1:0-101298 GCA_030557085.1 Candida gigantensis
CGAACGGTTCCTACAACCTCATACCCTTTGTCCAATAATAATTGGATTATATGTTGACTGATAAATCCAGATGCTCCGGTGATGAATGCTTTTGCCATATTAAATAGTAGTTGGTTATGTGAATAAAAAGGAACCAAGGGGTTTAAATCTTGGGGGAAATAAATGTCTATTTAATTGAAATATTTTTTTACTCTTTTCAAATCTATGATTTCGGATCTTTTTTCTTCATATAGTTGGCGATACCGGTTGGGATTTCCTATTATGGAAGCGCGCTGATAAGATCCCGCGCACAACTTACTTAAACAAACATGTATTATTCAAATATATTTTGCTACATCATAAGATCCACTACTTAATGCTTTGTTTGCAATTTTTCTAATCTGAATTTGTCCAGGAGTCAATTCCTCCAGGATTTCAAAATTCAACAATCCCATTGACCTTTTAGCATCTTCATTGCCTTTTAAATGAGCAACATTAGCACCTTGAAATTCCTTTTCTTTCTCTTCTTCACTCAATTGAGTTCTGTAATCACTTGGTGAAATACTTTGCAAAAATGATTCTCTGGTATCCAATAAAGTCTCAACATTAGTAACACTTAATGGAGTTTGACCATAATACAAGACAGAAGAATGTCCATCTCCGTTATGTTCTCTATCTACTTCGTGTGGGAGATCACAATGCCAGAATACAAACGAACCCTTTTTAACATCAGGAATAGAAATGACTCCTTGATGTAAATGATGATAAAATTTATCAAAAAATAATTGTCCTGTACCTGGTGTTGCACCTGGAAATTTGGGTGTATCCAAATCAATTTCATAATCATCCAAATCACCCGATTCGGGATCGTTCCAAAAGAAAGGTCTTAACATGATATAAGCCATAGCTAACTTAACACTTGGTAAGACTCTTAATGTACCTTCGCCAGATTTATTGTTTGAAAGTGCCAACCAACCTTGTAAAGTCCGGAAACTAGAACAGATAGTGGATCGTCCTTCATCTTCATCATTAAACGTGTACAAATTTTCTTGAGCATAAGTACGTTCGTCTAATCTAAACGAATCCCAGTTTTCCCAATCACCTTCAAAGATACGTGCATACACACGGGAATACATCTCATCTTCCCATCTTTCAATAGAAGATGAGTCTAAATGTAATGGTAAAGAAGCAGATTTTCCAGGCTCTCTAATTCTAATTCTGTCACCATATACGATTTGTGTATCGAGATCAATTAACGTATTTTCAGTGTCTTCAACATGGAATTGTTTACTCATTGCTTTGAAAATACATTTCATGTTTGGGTGAAATCTTGCTTCTGTTTGAGGTTTTGTCCAAAATACATTATACCATGCAGTTGGATTTGGAAAGGTGTAGCCTGCGGTTTCTGGGTGCGTTTGACAAAATTCAACTAATTCATTAAACCACGAATCAATTTGTTGGGTATCAATTACATCTTCAATCATCAAACAACCTCTTTGTTTAAACAACTTGGAAGTTTCTGGAGGAAGTTCGTTGTTAACGATGTCTGCAAATTTACATTTGGGGACATAACAAGGACCTGTTTGAGCTATTTCAGAAAACTCTTTATCAAGAGCAACAAGTAGTCTTTTCCAACTTTGAGTGACTTTCTCAATATGTACTGGTTTGATGAGTCTTTGTTTGACAGCTGCAAAACGGGGATTCAAATCTGGAGGTGTTTCAACTCTTGGTAATTTTGAAGGAGACATGATTATTGGCTAACAATAACAGGTTAAAAATCATAAGTTTGAATAAATTATCCCATTTATATATTTTCAGGTTTTGTATTTTGCATCTAGTTAGATAGCTGCAATTTTTCTTTTCCCCACAATAATTAATAAGTGGGAGGAATACCGAATTAGGTAATCCTCCCGCGCTCTATATTACTCCGAAAACCAGGTTGGTTTCCACGTCTCAAGAATCGACAAAGTCATATCTAATTCTAAATATATATTAAACTATCTATCTTTTTTTTTTATGAATCATTTCTTTTCCTAACCCTATGACTAATTGGTTCGTAATCTAATTTGGAACCATCGTCATTATTATACTCAACACCATTTAAAACAACCGAACTAATCAATTCTAAAATCAACATGAACAATGAACTCAATATAGCTAAACAATAATTTGATATAGAGACACCGATATCCAACCAACTTCCTTCTGTTCTAACCAAGAAAAAGAAATTCAATGATAAGAAATCACTAGTTGAAATAATCAAGGTACTGATTGTAAACTTTTTGATTTCTAATTGATGATTCATTATTCCGAGACAAGTAGACAATAACACATAAGGAATAATTAATTTAATCATTAATAATGCACCCATTGAAAATGGATCGAAGATAGGAATTAATCGATACACGGAATCCAAAGAAAATGAAGATATAGAAGCAATGTTACCTGTTCCGAAAAATGCAAATTGTAAAAAGAAAAATCCAATGATGGTAATACGTATAACTTGTAACCAATACCCTTTTGGTAATCTACCTGTTTTTTCATGAGTTTCAACAAGTTCCTTATGTGAAAATTTAAGCAACTCTTCCATGGATAACCATTGTAATAAGATTAATGAAAATCCAACGTAGAATAATAATTCAAATGAAATAGTCAATATGATAAATGTTGGGATGAATGTTAAAAATATGATTAATAATCTCAACTGATAATCTGTAGAAGGATTGAGGGAATGCAACACTGGTAGAACTATCAAGGAAACTATAAATGTTATCCATCCCAAAACTTGTGAGTATAATGGTAAACCAGCTCTAGCTTGTAATGATAAAACTGAAACATTTGTAGCATATAAAATCACAGGAATTGTTAAAATTTGTGCAATAACCAATTGTTTTTGAACTTGCCCCACGTTTTTTCTTTTAAACACATGTCTTGCTCCAATTATACTAACGGCTAAAGCAAGTACCGAACCAACATGAATTTGGAATAAACTTTCCACTTTAACAGGATCCAAATTAGTAAAAATACACATCAACAAACAACTTGTTAACCAAATACTCTTCATCAATCCAGAAATCTTCTGTGTACCTTGAACAAAAAATGGATAAAGACCAATCATGAAGAAAATCACAGAAAACATAAATCTTTCAAAAAATCCATAAGCGATACCTTCATACATTCCAATAAATGATGCAACAATCAAGAATTTTGTACTTGCTGATATACCATGAAGGAATGATTCAATACCATTGATCAAATAACTTCTTTCATTCAAGATGGTGTACCAGAAGTATAATGGGAAAGCCGCGTACATGTAATAATTGAACGGGGAATTTTGATAAAATAACAAATAGTTGATGGATAATGCTAAAGCTCCAAATGATCCAGCTAATGTCAATGAGAATTCTGGCTCCTTTTCTAATTCCTTATCATTCAAAATAAACAACTTCAAAAAAATATTGAAAGAATAAACAATCCATCCAAAGAATCCCAAAGTGACAATTGATCTAAGTAGTAACCAGTTGTATGTTTGCAAGTATGTTAATCCTTCCAAAGTTGTCTTCATCAACTCTTCAATCACTTTGATGACATGCTTTTCGATATCCTCTGCATCCTTTGTATTATTGTCAAATTGGTCAATTAATTCTTCAATTTCTTGCTGATATTGTTTTATGCTCTTTTCTTCAAATGGGCTATATGGTTTGAATTTAAGTTGATGGTGGTATACTTCTTGTTCTTTCACCAAGTACTGTTCCACAATTGCCAAGGCATTAGCATATAATGCTTTAGCTTTGGTAGCTGCATCAGCATCAATATATCCCAATGGTAATTCACCTACTGAATTGGCAGGATAATTAGCACCAATCAAGTACGCCATCAAAGATGCAATATCCGCCTGGTTAACATCATTTCTAACCAAATGATCCAATTTCCAAGTATCAAAATAAGTTGATTCAAATCCACTGTTTTCTGGATCTTGTTTGATCAATTGTTCTTGTAGATTATGAACATCTTGCAAATGAATTGGCTTTTTGACACCAGCTCCCCATGCTATTAATGGAGTTCTTGTATTGTCAGGATGACCATCTCCGTGAGATCCAAAATCTGACATCCCATGATCAGCAGTGAATACAAAAGCTGTGTCCTCATCACCGAAAAATTCATTGATTTGTGGGATAACTTCTTCCAATTTCCTATCGATGTATTCTATATTTTCGTAATATTCAGCAGAGTAAGGACGATATGCGTGACCAGCAGTATCTGGACCCAATAAATGCAAAAAGAACACGTTTCCATCTTGTCTCAACTCTTCATTTAATGTCGTGTTCATGGTCAGATTATTCATCAACTCATCTAAATGGTGGAAAACATAAGCATCTAATTCTATAGAACTAGCAGTAAAATCTTCAAATTCATGTCCATACATACATACATCAATTCTACCAGGGACAACACCTTCTCCAAATGCAAACATTGGTAAAATATCAGGCAGTCCAAATGAATAAGTATGTTTTGATTGATTGAAAAATGAGTCAAAATCAACTGGATTTTCTTTCCACCCTTTAGTCACTGCACTCACATCTTCATAGAACCCAGCAATCATGGCAACATGCCCAGGTCTTGATTCTGTCGGCATTCTAGTGTTGGAGATCCCCCAAGTCCCATTATTCAACGCCAAACTTCTTAAATAAGGTGCCAAATATTTCTCTTCACCTGTACGTGGATGCTTTAATTTTTGAAATGTTTTGTCTGCACGTAACCCATCTCCAACAATTAAAAATAATCGTTTGGCAGGGGGTGTCCATGTAGACTTGTGATGGTCCATTCCATGAACTAATGGAGACACAAAATAAATATCAAATATTGACCATAAGTAGAAAAAGTGGAAAAGAACCCCTATCACTAATAACAACTGACGATTCCTATTCATGCTGCGATGTTTGTAGTTTTGCTGAAAAACGAAAGAAAAGAATGAATGAATATTCAACACAGAAGAAGAATAAGAAATATTGATCAATTGAACAACACAGGTGTTTATTTATAGAATGAGAAAAAATTTCATTAATTCCTACAACACGCCCACGCACTAACAACGACGCGACAATAAATTTACTCGTTTCGTTTCGTGTATTCACACACAATATTACATACATGATTCAACCACCAAGGTGAAGTACAATATATTTCTATTAAAATTCTAAATACATGGTTGCCTATTTACACCCATTCCGGATCCTTCTCCTTAAAACTTTTTATCCATTGTCGATTCTGTTGATAGGCAGTAATGGTAGTCCCAAATTGACGAAATGCTTCATTGAACTCATTCATCGCGGTGTAATCTTGTTCCAAACATTGTTTATACGTGTCCAAATTCTCTAGAACTGAGTCATCATTAACTGCATCAAAATGCTCATAATCTTTGTTCAAGCGTTCTGTTTGATACTGCACTATGTGATTCTTGTATTGAAGAAACTCTTTTTGGTAGCTTAAAATAGCATCAACATACTTTAACCAATCTTGCCTCGTAACAAAAGGATCAATTGTCATTTGAGGAGGTTGAGGCGGTAGTAAGCTTTCAACTTCAGAAGAACCGCGCATATCCAATATGCTAAGTTTCTTTTTGATACTATGTCCACGAACGGAATTTTTATTCATTGGCGTAGACAATGTTTCCGCTTTTGATGTTCCGTCTGTATATGTATGGACTCTTTTATTTAACCGAATGTTACCGTTTTCTGGTGAAGCTGGGCTCTTTTGATCGTGTGGTAAACTTTCGTACATGTCCTTGAAATCTACTTCTTCGATGTCATTGGCCAAATTGAGCCCAATATCATGCATATTAAATGGTTGATTTGCTGCTATTTTCGCTCTTTTGTGTGGAGTAGTTGGATGTGGACGACTCCCATTTTGATGTTCACTTCGTATTGGATTTGATGTCAGACCAACATTCGTAGTGGCTCCATGTGCACTTCCATTTGGTTCTGTTTGTCTTGTTCTCGTGCCTACTTGTCTAAGTCTTCCCTTGACACTACGTGTGCGAGGTTCTGGGGAGATTCCATTAAAAAAGAGACCAGTGGTAATATTTTCCGTTTTTGGTGCAAACGGTGAAGGGTCCGGGGTTGGAGACGTTATACCATATAGGCTATTCAGATAATCCTTAAATGAACTAGTTCCTCCAAAAAGGTTGGTTTCATTTCCATTTTTCATGATAGGATTCTCTATATCTTCTGAAACAGAAGCAGGTGTAGGTGAGTCATCATCCAGTAACAGTATTATCTCAGGACCAAAACTAGCCTTGGATGCAAATTCATTTTCCATATGATTTGAGCCAGATACATTTGAAGCATTAATATCAAACCTTCTTCTTTTGTTTTCCGACTTTGATAAAGACTCATGTCTTCTTTGTGATGGGATAGTCGTGTCGTTGTTTGTAAAACTTGCTCCGTAAGGCGAAGTGTTTACGTCATTATTCAGATCTTCAAATACTGGAGGAGATTGTTCTGCCATATTAGCAGTTGAGCGGTAAAATGGATCTGCGTTACTGTCATCAACATACTCGGATCTCAACGGTTCTGCTTTATAAGGTTCTGTATCATTATCCCAATATTCGGCCTTGAATTTTTGCTCTGGTGCTTGCGCGTCAATAGTATCTGCTTCATCATCCAGACTCTCTGGAATCTCGCCCATATCAACTACACTCTCTGAATCACCATCGCCGCTATCTGAATCACCATCTATAACCACTGGATTAGACAGATTTTCACCAGACATGTGATTATCGCTACCCAGATCGGTGTAATAATGAGAAGAATCTTCGGAACTGTCGTGTTTGAATATAGATTCATCTTCTTGTTTTGGTCTCTGTCGCTCATTCTCTTCTTGCTGTCTTAAATTCGCTTCATGATCTCGTGCCTTGGGCGGCAAATTCCAAGGCGGTACTGATGTTTCCGCTTCTGAATCCGAACTTGCATATTGCATCTTCACTCGTTCTGTGGCCCTTCGTAGCTCCTCTTCTTGTGCGGCTTTTCGAGTTTCAAGACTCCTTAGTGCTTCAGCTGCTGCTGCTGTCAAGGCAGCGTTTCTCTGTCTCTTTGCCTCAGCTTCCCTTCTCTGTCGCCTTGCTTCGGCTTCGGCTTTTCGTCTTTCCGCTTCTTGTGCAGCGATTCGAGTTTTGGTATAACGTTTCATCGCTTCGGCATCTTCTCTCCGTTGCCTTTCTTCTGCTTCTCTTCTCTGTTGCCATGCTTCAGCTTCTCTTTTTCGTTGCCTTTCTTCTGCTTCTCTTCTTTGTTGCCATGCTTCAGCTTCTCTTTTTCGTTGCCTTTCTTCCGCTTCGGCTCTTTCATAAAATTCTCGCTTCACTTGTTCATGCTGCGCTGCCCGTTCTTCCTCCTTCTTACGTAGATTGTCATGTGTCTTTGTATAGAAGTGATAGTAACTAAATCTACTACCCGTGTTATAATCACTGCTTGCATGTGAAGTTCCAAAGTTATAATTTGAATACTGATTTTCGTACTGGTGTTGTTGTCTGTCTGATCTTCTAGACGTGTTTTCAGGTCTTACGAATTGTGGATTGTTGGCATTTTCTTCATCAAACTTCTTGATTATTTCGTAAGCTTGATTGATCTTTTTAAATTTCTCATGGTGCTCCTCTAGTGGTGTCTTATCGGGGTGATATTTCAAAGATAATTTCTTGTATGATTTTCTAACCTGATCTATTGTTGCCGTTGGAGTCAATTCTAAAATCTTGTAATCCTCAGCCGTAGGTCGTGACATGATGGATGACCTGAAACTTCTTTAAAGTGTTGATTTGCCGTTGATGCTGGGATGTTGAATTGATCGGGATACGAAGAATAAGTATTAGTCCTGGGTTGTAGTTTTTTTTTTCTTCTTACTTGTGACTGGTTTCACCTTTTGTCTACTGAAGATGGTGTTTTGAATTTGTATACAATATCTATCAGCCTACAGGCACTTTGACGGTCGTGCGGCAATCGCGTATCACGTGCTCGTCGTTTGCAGCCTTGTTAAAATTAAGTTTCTTTCACAACGTGTATTAAACCAAACTACGTAACTCCCCCCCTCGTTAAAATACCAATATAAAATTCAATAAAATAATTCTTTTAATAGTAAAAATCCTATTTAACCAAAATATCCCAAAATCAAAATCAAAATCCATAAATTTATGCCAGTTTTCTTTACAAAACGATATACCTTATATCAACAAAACAAACTAATAATATTAATAAAAAAACTAAAAATAAACCTCCCCCCAAAAAAATAACCAATAAACCTTTTCTATTCTCTAAATCTTAACCCACTGGAAATTGCATATCTTCCATTTGTATTATAATACAATTCTTGTAATCTACTGTTCAAGGACCCATTAGAAAACCGAACAACAAGACTAATTCCCAAAATATTCAAATACTTCAACTTAGGTAAATTGGCAATCAATTTAAAATTGTTAGCTAATACCGGACTGAATGAAAAATTCAAAAAATACCACAAGAATTCATTAAGACCTTTTCCTGAAGTTTTTTGAATAAATTTAAGCATATGATCATTAACGATAAATTGTTCATCTAATTTCAAAAAATCAGTGGATAAAAAATCACTGAATAAAAGACTGATCATCATTTTTTCATATAATAACCCATAATTATAAAGACTCATCCATGATTGGTTGGACCTAATGCATCTGAGTAGTAATTGTCTATCTATTGATTCAGTTGATCTGTCAACAATCAACAATTTCTCCAAATTGTGTTGATAATCACAAATTGCATCATTGACCTCTTGTGAATGATGTGTGGTGGCACTTTCATAAACTATCAGAAGGTATTTAAGTTGATGTTTTAAATTCTTCGTCAATGTCTTGATGACAGTATGATGTTGAAGTATGGTACAATCTGAAGTTGGACTGATTGCTAAACCTTTCAATTTCTTTGTATTCTGTGTAATTAAATCAAGAAATCTACCATCATTTTCTGTTCTCATTGCAGGTATATGGGATTGAGATTGTTCTCTAATGTGAAGTTGCAAATTCATCAATTCTGGTAAATCCACCGTAGCTGATAATTTATCAGCACACTCTTTGCCTTTGTCTCCAATTAATCCTTCTATGGCCAATGATCTCAACTGTAATTTTTTGGACCTCTTCCCCTTTAAAACATAATCAAAAAAATATGTCCATGCTGGCAACGAAGATATATCTAAATCATCATTTATAATATTGAGCAAAGCTAATCTTGTATTGTAGGGATGTTCAGCAAATTCTAATTGACGTATGTTCCATAAGGATTTCCCCTTGCGTAACAACTTGCAAAATTTACGTAAATTCTTTTTATCTTGTGGAGTTTCACTATAATAAATTTTCAAATTCTCCAATTGATCAAAGCAAAGTGGTTCTGATCCAACGTCTTTAACAGATACCCCTAGCATTTTAATGTTTGTAAAGTCTAATCGGCCACCTTCTGTGAAATATGAAATTGGAATTTGAGGTGCAACCAATGCTTGTAATCTTAAACCTCTCACAGTGGCCAACAGTGGTATCAAGTTTATAGTTTCTTCGCTAACATTCAAAGTCAATGATTTCATTAATGATGCTAAATGAGGATTTTCATGTAATACGAGTAACAACTGTTGAAATTTTGAAACTGAAATAACTGTACCATAATTCTTGCTACATTTAGTAATTGCCTTCTTAACAGAACCTAACAATTCCAAATTGTCAGTAACCACAATCTTCTTGTACAAAGTGTCAATGGCAGGTAAAGTCCAAATTGATGCTGAAACAGATAAATTGACTAAATCATCTTGATGTAAATATGAACATATACTTAATAGGATTGAATATGGTAACTTATCAATTGTGGTATTGGATATTGGCATGGAAAATCGATTGAGTAAGCCAGTGATAAACTTGTCTGTATCACATTTGCTTCCAAAGTTTAAATCATCACACAGTGGAATTGGAATCATTATAGTATTTAATAATAATAATATTAAGCAGAAATAAAATAAAAAAAATAAAATAAAAACAATCGATCGGTGTTAAAAACCTCGAACAAGTAGATGAGTATTTATATCTTTAGTTGAAATATTACAAAATGAGCTGCGAGGTATTGAAATTAGGAGATAGGTGATCATCAGATGTGGAGGAGAAAGATCATCCAGGTTTAAAAAACAACAAATAGGAAATAGGGTGACGATTGAAAAATTAATAATTTTAGATGGGGCTAAATCGATTTAGATAGGGTGTAAACTTTGATTAATAATTAAACAAAAGGTTATGAAGATCATTCCAGTTTAAAATTAACTCTTTTTCTCCATATTAACTTGTTTCTTTTTTGGTTTTAGTTGGTGGTTTTTTTCCCCTTTAAGCTTTTTCGTTATTTCCGCTTTTTCAACTTCATCACGGAATTGACAAAAACCTCAATCTCGGCGATATCAACATCGACTCCTGCTTTTCCCCCCATACAATACTATCGCCTCTCTCTTTAAGCCGCCATCAAATAGCACAAAATAATACAGTCGCCTCCCTTTTGGTATTTAGAATATGCTTTCTTTTTTTAAGTTTGGGACCAGTATTGGTCATTATATTTCGATTCGATTTTTAATGGCTGCGAATATCCAAACGGACCCTTTTCTGCAGAGAAAGTTGAGGGATAAAAAACTTCCTAACCAATTGTACGAAAAATGGTAAGTATCGGCGATATATTACAAGATGACTATATTAAAATAACTCAACTTATGCAACCAAAAGAAGTTCACGGATTATTAATTAATATGTGCTTTGCTTTTTTTTTTTTCTTGTCTACTACCTTTTTCCTGTAGCCATCGCCTATTCGAGAGATTCACATACAAAAATGAACGCCGCAAAACTCTAGATTTCGGAAAAATAGAAAAATAACAAACCATAATGGCAGTAACACTTGCAATATCCACGATTTACCATTCGCCTTCACGATGCTTCTAGAATTTAAATCAGCCCATTCCTACATCGATAGTCATTAGCGTAAAAGTATAATTGATTAAATTAATGATCGTCCTGGTTTTTCATTAGATATCATATATCCCGGCCCCTGTTGTAGTTGATATTGCTTACTCATTCATGCTAAACGCGTCTTTTTCTTTTCATTCTCGTAGCTTCTTCTGTTTTTGTGTTTGCCGGGGGTATATGTGGCTGTGTTACCTAGTGTCATGTAATGGCAAAGAGAGTCATCCTGACAAAACTCAATATTTCATATTTCGGAAAACTCAACGGCCGCTCCGATTCCGAAAAATATTGGACAGGTTGAAATATTATTTATAATGCAATCAATGGTTGCTACGATATTTATCAATCACTGCTGACATATTTTATTTCGTTGTAAAGATGACCCCATATTTTTCAGATTGTGCCTAGGTCAATCCACCCCACGTGATCAAAATGATTCTGTGCCAATCTCCGGAGTCACGTGCTACAATCTATATAATTTTGTCATAGTAATAAAAATACTCAATTGTGATGATAATGCGAGAGAAAAGAACACAAGTAGAGAGAATTTTATAAATCTCGAAATTTCTTTCTTTTAAAAATTGTCACTAAATTGGGAGATCCCGCAACATTTTGAAATGTGTATCTTGTTTCTTTCTCTTTCCTTAGAGTAATAATAGTAATAATAACTTTATAAGCAAAAAAAGTAAAGTAATAGGTGTGGTGGTTTATATGTAGGATAAAAATTATGAAACATTTTTTGTTTGATAGTTTCAGTTACGAGATTCTCTCTCCCATACAAATAAACTACACGCAATACAATACAATACAATACAAAATGAGGGAAACAAAAAAAAAAAGTTTACGTAAAACTAAAAAAAAAAAATTACAAAATATGGCACTATCATTCTCTCTGCCACTTTTGTTGTCTCGTGAACTTCTTCTGCTTTAAGACCTAATATTTTGCGTACATTTTTAAAATTATGGCCTCGGCTGATATAGACAACCCCAAACCAACGACATCATCATCTTCTTCATCTTCCAGAACCCCAAGTTCGACAACCATGACAACCACGGCAACGCCACCAATACAGTCGTCCTTGGTAGTGCCTTCCTTGCCCAACACTAACAACAATGGCAGTAGTACAACTTCATCATCAACGACAAATGCATCTACGGAAGCAACTAATGACACGGACTATGATCCATTTCTTGGGTTATCATTTAGAGTCGGGGTAGCTGAAAATAAAAACACTACATTTAGAAATAAAATGGAGGATGTTCATACTTATATTGCTAATTTTGCAGAACGGGTGGATTGGGGATATTTTGCCATATTTGATGGACATGCAGGAAAAGATACTGCTCGTTGGTGTGGGAATAATTTACACACTTTATTGGAGGAAGAAATAGAGAATAGTACAGAGAATGGGGGGAGTCCTCCACCTACTCCAATTACTGGTAAAAATGATTTACGAGAAGATTTATTCAGATGCTTTGTTAAAGCAGATGAATTAATAGAGAAAAGTGGACAAGGGAAATCTGGATCAACAGCAGCTGTTGCTGTTCTTAGATGGGAGAGTGATGTTGATGAACCAGTTATTATACATGCAAAAACTGAAGATGGTGGTAAATTTGATTTCAAACCAACGAAAAACCATAAACGAATATTGTATACTTCTAACGTTGGTGATCTGCGAATAGTACTTTGTCGAGCAGGTAAGGCTTATCGTTTAACTTATGATCATAAAGCCACTGATATACATGAAATCAATAGAATTGAAGATAATGGAGGTTTAGTGTTGAAGAATAGAGTCAATGGGGTCTTGGCGGTGACTAGATCACTTGGTGATGCTTATATGAAACTGTTAGTCATAGGGATCCCATTTACAACGGCGACGGAAATTACTCGTGATGATGAATTCATTATTATTGCTTGTGATGGACTTTGGGATGTTGTTTCTGATTCACAAGCTTGTAAATTGGCTCTAGAAGCATTTAAACAAGGTTGTACACCACTGCAAGTTGCGAAAAAATTGTGCAAACATGCTATAGATTCGTCTACGACTGATAATGTGACTATAATGGTCATATTGCTTGATAAAGAAGTATTTGATTGAGAAAAAAACAAAAAGGGAATTTCTGTATTATTGTTATTAGTTCATAATATAAATTGTACTCAAGACATTAAAAAACAAAAAAACAAACTAAAAATATTATAAAAAATAAATTACAAAAAAACCTATACTTCCTCTGGAGATATTTCATCTTCTTCTTCTCTGTCAGCATCAACAACTCCAAAATCTTCAGCTTTCAACAGTGGTCTATACAACTTCAATGCCAAACTACTCAAAACAACACTGACGGACGATAAAGCCATAGCAGCACTTGCCCAAACGGGATCCAATCTCGAATTTTTATAAGGATAAATGGCACCAGCAGCAATAGGAAGAGCAATCATATTATATACCAAACTCCAAGCGAAATTGAATTTAACTCTTCTGAAAACTTTTGAACAAACATCTAAAAGTGTAGCAAGACTAATTAAAGGATGGATTTTATTAAGTAATATAAAATCACTCGATGTTACTGCTAAATCAGCACCTGAAGATAAAGCAATACCAACATCAGCAGAAGCTAAGGCTGGGGCATCATTAATTCCATCTCCAATCATAGCTATGATTGGTTCATTTTTATCACCCAGTTTTAATTGTCGAATCTTTTTGATTTGTGCTTGTTTTTCATCAGGTAAGACTTCACTAACAACATTTTCAATTCCAATTTCTTTGGCTATGGCATCTGCTGTAAGTTTATTATCACCGGTAATCATCCAACATTCAATGTTTTTGCCTTGTAAATATTTGATCACTTCTTTTGTTTCGGATCGGAGTTGATCTCTTGCTGCCATTATAAGAACTAAATGGAATTTGGAATCTTGGAAATATGATTCACATTGTAAAGCTACTAAGATAACTGATTTACATTCACTTTTCCATTTGGTTAACCATTCTTTTTGTTCAGTAGTAATCTCAACATCATTTTCTTCCATTAATTTTTCATTACCAAGAATAGCTTTTGTAGGTTTATATTGTTTCCATTTATTATCTTCTTCGTTGTCATCAATAATGATATCTCCTTGAAGTCCTCTCCCAGGAACTGTTTCAACTTGTGGTATCTTATTTCCAGTTAATGAATCCTTATTGTAATATTCAACAAAAGATTTAATTGCCTTTGCTAATGGATGATGAGAAGGTACTTCTAAATCTCTTGTAACTTGTAATGCAAAATTTTTAACAACAGGGGTTTTATCAGGGAAATGGAAATTTGTAATTGATAATTCACCTTTTGTCAATGTTCCTGTTTTATCAAAACATACAACGTTAACATTGGCACCATCTTGAAATGCAACACCACCACCTTTAGCCAAGATCCCATTCTTTGCAGCTAATCCAGACCCGACAAATAATGCAGTTGGAGCAGCAAGACCAATACCACAAGGACATGCAACGACAAACACAGCAATTGCAAATTCTAATGACCATACTGTCCAACCACCAACATCAATATCCAAATAACTTTTTGGTAATGCACCGGAATGTCCCAAAGCTAACCAAATAACCCATGTTATTATAGCACAAACAATTATCAAAGGAACAAAATAACCAGTTATCAAATCTGCAGTTCTTTCCATAGGTGCCTTTCTCATTTGACCATCTCTAACAGTATTAACAATTTGATTAAGTAATGAATCTCCTTCAAGACTAGTGACTTTACCAATGACTGAATTATTACCAATGTTAACTGTCCCGGAGAAAATTTGATGTCCTTCAATATGTTTCACTGGAGTGGATTCACCGGTTAATGCACTTTCATCAAATTCAGAAGATCCTTCAACTAATACACAATCAACTGGTGGTGATTCACCTGTGCCTATTCTTATATGATCACCAATTTCAAGTAATTGAAGATCAACACGTACGTCTTCACCATCTTCAATCAATGTTGCTTCAGTTTGTTTTAACTTTGCCAATTCTGAAATAGCATCAGCTGTTTTACTTTTGGAATAACTTTGTAACAATTTACCAATCAATAAAAAAAATGTTAAAAACACCACCAGGTCAAAATAAGTAGTATGTAATCCATGATGACTCATTGGTTCTTGTGAAGCACTTAATCCAATCAATGCAATACTTGCAAAATATGCAACTGTTGTACCTAAACTCATCAATAAATTCATTGAACCAAATTTAAATAACCTAGATTTGAATGAATTTTTATGAAGCCATAATGAACTTACTTCTTTAAATGCTTTACGATGGAAAGTATCGGCAGCAAAGAAATAAACTGGAGTTGATAAAATAAACAATATCCAAGAGTTTCTAGAAACATTCCCTGCCCAAATTGGATCTTCTACCCAAACTCTAAATCGATGATGTTTTGGTAATAAAGACATGGCAACAATACCGAAAATAAATGTTGGAATTGCAAAAACAGTAGCAATTGCTAATCTTATAGCTAATCCAAGAACTTCTCTATGTGCTAGTTTTCTAACGTGTTCATCAACAGATACTGGTTTAATAATTTCACATTCAAATGAACCTTTGGAATCTTCAGTGATCTTATACCCATCATTACCATTATCTTTAAGATGATTTAAATCAAATAAAATCTGTCTTGTTGTTAATGTTTGCAGTGGTACATAAGTGAATTTGATAACAGGATGATCTAAAGTAATAGGATCATTAATAACAACCGCATCCCCATAATTTGCTAAATATTGTGTAATTATATCAGGACAATGATTACAAAACATTCCATCAACTTTCAAATTAATTGATCTTGGTTTTTGTTTTCCAGAAGTATAATTTACTTTTTCACTACTCAACAATTCAAATTCAAATCCACAATCTTCAATGGTTTCTTTCAATTTGGCAATATTCAGTCCATCATCATCTTCCAATACAAACTGGGCAGCTTTAGTAACAACATTAATACCACTCTCTAATATAAATGGCAACTCCTTAACAGCACCATCAATAGAATTGGCACATGCTGCACATGTCATTCCTCCAATCAATGCAGTAACTTTAGTATTAATTGATCTTTGCACGGGTAACACTTCAATTAATTTACATTCAAATCCCATGTCATTGATGCCATCGATTATCTTGTTGATAACTTGTTTGTTGGGGATAATAGCAACGACAGATTGTTGAATTACATTGACTGAAAAATTCGGTTCATCTTGAGATTTTGAATCTCCCAATATGGATTTCAAGGTTTCTGTAATTGATTGGGCACATGATGCACAAGTCATACCAGTAACTAGAAATGAAGCTCTAAATTCTTGATGAGGGATTTCAACTACTGTTTCTTCACCACTACTTGAACCAGATTCAGAATCGCTGGACTTCTTGTGTTTAGATTCTTGACAGACTTTACAATATTTCAAGTGTTTGTTCTTGTTTCTAATATTCATTAATTTGTGGTAGATCCCAATAATATCAATAAACCCTTCATGATGTTCATGATTGTCTTCAACGTGACCAAATTGTGATGAATTGACAACTTCTTCATTAACTGTTAATTCCCAGGATAAAATATCAAATCCAGATTTTTCTAAACTCTTGATGACTTTTTTAATATCATTTTGGAAATCAATTTGATCATTTCCAATTAAAGTGACTTCATTGTTTTCAAGTTTGAAAAGAATTTCTCTTTTTTTAGGCTCCTCGTTATCTATTTGATCGCTGATCTTATAATACTGACTTAAAACTTGGATGATAGCAGCCTCGCATTTATCACAATGGATATTTGCGAAGTTAATGGTGAACTTTTGCATATTGGAAGTGAATTGATAAACGTATTTAGATGTTAGTTTTCGAAATTGATAAATTTTTAGAGGACATGGCTTTAGTAGTTGTATTTATGTATCGAGAGCCCTGAAGGATGTCAAATTTTTTCTTTTTCCAATTTTAGTTTGAGCGTATTTTGCGCGTTTCGGGGGTGGTGGTGTGGACTGGACGTGGACTAAAATCACGAATTGAAGCCACTTGAGTTTTTTTCGCTGTTGGCAATTTTCTTGTACTTCCGGACTGAAAATTAAAAGGAAATCCGCACCACCACTACAACCACGGACGCGCACAGGCTTGCACGCGCGCACACACAATCAAGTGTTGCAATTTTTTTTTTGGTCTCTTATCTCTGAAATCTAATTAATTAATTTAATCTTAGGTGAGAGGTTATGATCTACATCCGTTGTCAATGCTTACTATGTAAGATATCTAAAAAATCAGTAACAAATCCACTCAGATTGTGTTCAAATGATGCAATAACAAGCCATGAATGATCCAATCTGTATTTTAAGTTTGTGATATTCAAGTGGATGCAAATACTTCATTCAAAAAGAGGGTATTTTGCCAGAACACTTTGCAAAACCAAGAATATGATTTTAAGAAATTTGGATGACTCTGCTGACATATTCATATCTCTACAGTGCCAAAATATCTTTATTGCCATCAATTGTTAGTGTTACTACCGTTGTCAAAAATATTACGACCAAATTGAAACAAAATTCAGTCGAAACTAAAGATTCTTCAATTCTTTAAAAAAACTTGAATATCATGAACAGTACAAGATGACAAACCAAAAAAAAACCTTAATTACACACAGTCATCTATTTGTTGCAATTGTAGTGATGGTGTTACATCGCGGAAAAGCCGCAACCCTGATGCTGTATTTGATTTCCATTTCTTTCTTTCTTTTTGCTTCTTGTTCTGGTTCTGCGCGGCACCATTTTCCTATCTACAAATTACTAATCGCAATTAATAGTACATTACTTCTTACATTAATAGCTACAAACAACAACTAAAAATAACTTACATAGCCCTTATGTTGCTATCCTTACTCTGAAGCTTATAGTTGACATTATACATAGGTGGCAAAGCAAAGAAACTCACATCATTATTAGGTTTAGCATTAGCAATAACTGGCGATAAATTGGGACTTGGGTATGGATTCTCCATCTTTGGTTCAGCTTTATCACTAATAGGAGAAGCAGGTTCGCATTGTGGTTGTAGTAAGTAAGTTATATCGCATTTCTTTGACCTCACGATTGGTTTTACATCTGTAATTTCTTGTGGTTGAATTTTTGGTTTTGAAATCTCTTTTGACTTCACATTGCTTGGATCTGGCCAACAACAGTCTAAAAAGTTTCTAGTACATGCTTGACATTTGCCATTTACTTTATCTTCATCACACTTCTTCTTTCTCTTTCGACAAGTCAAACAACCTGTCTTGGTTCTTCTTTTGATTTGGCTTTCGTCCCGCTTTGGTTTGGTAATTTTTTTCGCGCTTGTGGCGGTAGGAGTGGTGGTAGTAGAAGTAGGGGAAATGGGTATGATTTTTTTAGTGCATGTTGGGACTGATTTCGGTTTCAATGAGATGTTTAACACCTTCTGATAGGATCTATAACTTAACTCCATGATTTAATGATTGATTGATATGTGGTTGTAAAAAGAAGAATAAAAAGAGGAGAGTGAAAATTTTTTCCCAATAGTTTGTCAAAGTGTGATGTATATTATACGTTTTAATTGAAAACACAACACAGGATACAAACAAACTATATGACTAAAAGAAGAAATTTGACCATTTTGGTTGTAAATGGTAATGCATATCGATTAACCGCTCGTCTTCAATTACGATTTACAGATGCCAAACGCGAAAATGGCAACCCACGCAGAACACCTGACAGTTTAGGGTAACTCACAGCAGAAAAATAAGCGAAAATGGCAAAATAAGAAAGAGAATCTCACAGAACAACTAAAACTAAAACAAAAAAAATGCCACTTACTCCGCGCGCTTATGCGCTACCTTGCCCATCGGATTTCTGAATGAATGCAAAAAAAAATTCTTCTTCTTCTTCCCTCTTCTTTGTACGTACGTGTTAAAGAACACATTTCGGTTTAAGCCGATCGTAATACAATACCATCGCACACTGTACTACATTTTCTACTGTGGTTTTTTTGCGACCTAAAACCACACAACCAACTCTTTTCTGCTCTGCGCCAATCGCCGTAGAACAATTTTTAACCTTTTTAACAATACAATACAATACAATACGATGTTTAAGAAATTACAAATAATGATGTTGTATTTACTATATGGGTACATTTAATAGGTTCTAAATAGGTTTAATTGCACTTAAAGCTTCAGCCAAATCACTTGGAGTGTATTCTTCTTTATTTAAATCTTTCAAATCCAGGATTGGACGTTCACCCAAGACAGAAATTCTATAAGCATGCCTTACTTCACCTTCTTCAGTATCAAAAGTAGCACTATGAGAAACACCACTATTATGGAACAAAGCAACTTTTCTCTTTTCACCTCTTTCCCAATTAACTCTTAATTGTAAATCCAGACTTTTTTCAATATGATTATGTAAGAAATCCAATAAATAATCAGATTCTTCTTTTTTCAATTCCACAATTCTACGACCAAATGCTTTATTAACATATAATGATTTTTCACCAGTGACTGGATCTAATCTAATCAACGGATGAATGTTAGAAACTGGTTTTCTTCTTTCAACACCACCTTGATGAGCAGAATTTGCAGCTTGATCTTCAGATGTATGTAAAACATGTAATCCTTCCAATCTTTTTTGGAAAGCAGGAGATAATCTTTTATAAGCTTCAACAGTATCAACAAATACAGTATCACCACCATCACCACTTTCCAAGACTTGGAAAACAGTGAATCTCAGTGGTGTGAGTTCATATGAAACATCACTATGGAATCCAACACTTGTAGTACGATGAGCGAAAACTCTTTGTAATTCACCCTTTTCTGGTCTTCTATAAGTAATGTGTAATTCTGGGTGACCACGAGGAGATCCGGAACTTGGATGAATATGTAATCTACCGAAATATTTACCAAATTCAACGGCAAAACCAGGACCTTTTTCAGCAAAATCTTGTTCATTAAATAACAAGACTTTTCTTTGAGCTAAAAATAATGCTAATTCATCTTTACCTTTATCATTTAATTGAGATAATTGAACACCATCAATTTCACTACCGAATTTAGGTGTGATTCTTTTAATTGAATGATTACCATCTTTTGGAAATAAATTTGGAAATTTTGGATCAGCTCTGGATCCTGGATCAATATATTTTTCAAATTTTAAAGGTGGTAATTTTTGACTTGGATCCCAAGATGGTAAAAAATCAGGGTATTTAGCTTGTTGTCTATTGTATTTGTTGATTACTAATACACCATCTTCATCGACTTCATCAAAATCTTTATTGAAATGAATATCTGAGTTACCGAATCTTTGAGCCATTTTAATAAGTTGTTTTTTTTTGGTAGTTTTAGTTTTAGTGTTAGTTTTAGTTTTGAGTTGTTGTTATAATAGGTTTATAAGAGTAAATTTTATGACCAAATATGCTAGAATTGGTGTTGTATTTATATTATTTAAAAATGGAATGTGTGTGTTAGAGATGATATGTAAGCACGAGTCATGTGTGTTGTGTATAGATAACGGGGTAGCATATCCTATTTGAATCCACAATAGAAGATCTGGGGTATACACTTCTGAACCGGGAACGCCATAGTTTTTAGTTTGCTTTTCTTTTTGTTTCCTTTTAATGTTTTACACTAGCGAATAATAACCTAGACAACCCCCGGCCGCCTAACAAGGTACACTCGAAACACCTAAAAAAAACACACACACACACTCACGCACGGAACAATTTGCAACACAGCCAAAAAAGCCACAATTTCGTGATCTTCCTAACAACGGAATAATGGCGTAATTTTGACAAAATATCAACGCTCATCACATTCAAATATAATCTTCATTTTTGCGATTAAAACTAAAAATATACAAAACTAAAATAAATACTAACAAAATAAAAAATAGAAAATGAAACTAGTAGACAGAATAATAGTAACACGTCGGAACAATTAAAATAAAAAAATAAAAGCGGCAATAAAATAAATCAAAGTCAACCAAAGAATAGCAAATGTGTGTATGTGTGTCTGTCTCTTAACAATCATGCATTGTCCAACAAGAAATTTGTAGCTGCTTCCAAATCCCAATTCTCTTTTTTCAAAGCATCAGTTGCAGTCTTTTCATCAAATCCCATACCAACCAACTCTTGTATAGCATACAGATTCTTCGGGTTGGACACGGTTGTTGCATCCGGCGTTTCATATCTTGGCGGCTCATTCGTTAGTGGAGCCGAAATTGAACTATGTGCACCTGTTGCGTGAGCCGAAACTGAGCCGATATCATGAGCCGAGCCGCTGTTAGAGTGTGAAACTTCGGTTTGCGGCTGTGAGTTGCCAAACCCTGCAAACAATTGCTCCCATTCATCATTTCCTTCTATCGGAGCAGTAGTTGATTCCCCCTGAGGACTACTAAAATCAGGTGCTTTTGAGTTTGTGAAATCTTCTGATAACCCACCAAATTCCACATCTTCGGCCCCACCAAACTCTTCCTCACCGGCATTATCAACATTAGCAGCCTCCAAATTACTAAATTGATCATCACCAAAAAAGTCCTTGTTATTATTACTATTATTATTGCTAGTACTGGATTCAAAAGCTGCAGGTTGCAAATTATCAAAATCAAAATCATCAAAATTAGTATCATGATGAGCTTCAGGTTGAACAGAAGTTACAGCAGATGGATCTGTACTAATGGTTTTGGTTTGTACTTGCTCAGTTTGTAAGTCATCCACAGCATCATCAAAAGTTTGAGCTGCTTCATCATCTGATGAAGAATCACTCTCTTGGTAATCCAACTCTCTAATTGGAGGAAACTCTTCATTTGTATTCTCAGGACTTCTAGCTTCTTCTGAATTAACCATTTCAAATGATGATGAACCTTTATCACTTCCTTCAAGTTGTTGTCTATCCCCACTATCATAACTAGCAGTATTGGCAGTATTTGGCGCAGTCTCTTCTTCACCACTTTCAACATTTTCTAGCGTCTCACGATCACTAATATCATCAATATTATCATCACGGACTGATAATGCAGCATTGTTTTGAACACTTGAAGTTAAGGATTCAGTTCTTTGAACTCCCACTAACACACCAGGCATACCTACCATACCACCAACAATTCCAGCATTATTTCCTTGTGGAAATTGAAAATCGGAGTTACTTGGAGAAGTAATTGGAGTCTCTCCATCATCAGTAGCACGTTCAGTAATGTTGGATGATATGTTAGAAGATGTAGTATTAGTAACATTATCAGTTGGTTCATTTACATTCAAATTTGGGAATCTCTTAGTAGCTTCTCCAACGTCGGCAACTTGCTCTCTGTCTTGTTGATGATGTTCTTCAGGTTGTTCAATGGTTTTCAATGAGTTATCAGAACCACTTGGTTCAACTGCAGCAGAAGAAAGATGATGATGAACGGCACCAGCAACACCACCAACGGCTGCTCCAACGGCAGCACCGGCAGCAGCAATAATACCTGGGCTTGGTTTTGTTGGCTTCTTCAGTTCCAATTCAACGGACTTTGCATGTAAGTCTCGTGCTTGCTGCTCGGCATCCAATCTTTGTTGCTCTGCATTATCCAATTCTATCTGTAGCTGCTTGTGGGAGCTTTCAATATCAGAAATTTTACTCTTTAACTCCCCACTTTTTACTATGGCAACATGAACTTGTGATTTCTTAACTGAAACTTGATTTGATAAAGCTTGGGTTTCACTGTTTCTTGATGTAACTTGATTTTCAAGTTCGACAATTTCTGCATTCAAAGTACCCAATTTTTCTTTCAAAGTACTGTTTTCTTTCTGTAAATTCTCCATGGATACTTGTTTTTCATGCAACTCAGTAGACAATGAATTTACCTTTGCTTCTGCAATTGATGCCTCTGATCTCAAAGCTTCAGTTTCTTCTTTAGCAGTTGTTAAGTTTGATTCAACTTGCTCAACTTGTTTCACTTCATTGTCATATGATGTTCTCAATTGTTTCAATTTGGCTTCAATTTCAGATTTGGTATTTAAAATTCTTTGAAGTTCTTGCTCAGCCCTGGTTTTCTTTTCATGTAAACTGGTTGTTTGGCCAGTAAGTGATCTTATTTGGTTTGAAACATTTGCAATATCAGAAGTAGCTTGTGACAATTGACCAGAAATAGCTGGGTCAGCCAATAAATCATCGTTGTTACCACTGCTAGTAGGTTGTTGAGAAGGTGATCTTCCAATTGACGCAAATTGAGTCTGGCCAGCTGGTGGTGTTGGTGGTGGAATAGAATGAGGAACTGGACTAGATGGTCTTCTCTGTGTTTGTGGAGGAGGTGGTGGAGGAACACTTCTTAAAGCATCATAATTGACAGATTTTTGTTGAACTTGTGGTTGAGAAGTAGCGACCGGTTCTTTTGCATTGTTTACATTCTTTGGTACGCTTTCGGCTTGGCTCTTTTCCTCAACAGGAGTTGATAAGTTGGAAGTCAGCAGTCTCAGGTGCTGCTGTTGTTGCAATAATGTTTGACCAAAACTGGAGGTAGGTTTAAAAGATCCTGTCAAAGTACTACGGACTTTTGGCAATTCTGAGTTAGATAAATCACTACTTGATACCCTTTGTTCAAGTTGAGGTCTGGCCGAAGGGGCAGAAAGTGTAGCTGCTGGTGCTGGACTGTCCGTGGCACTAGTCGAAGTACCAAAAATCTCCACTAAATCATCCATTGAAGACTTGGATTTTGCTGGCAGTTGTACATGAGGTGGAATCAAGCCTTTGTTTATTTCTGATGCTGTACGTTGTTGAGGTTGTTGTTGTGGAGCCTGCTGTGGAGCAGATTGTACTTGCTTCAAGGAGGCAATTAATTCATCAGGAACAATGTTAGGCAAGGATTTACCAGTCAATTTTCTATTAACCAAAAATAACGCAATGGAAAACTCTAATTTTGTAAAAATTCCAGTATTCTGAATATCTGCCAAATCCCAAATCAGTGCTAAATCTTGCTGGTTCAATTTGGATGACATCAAAAACGAGGCTACTTGATCTGGACTCAATTGGCCCTTCTTTCCCTTGTCAAGATTATCAAATACAGAATCATATTGTTGTTTCATGTTAGGAGTTACAACCCATTCACTATTAGAAGATACATCTCTTGTGGTTGGGTGTCTAATAGCAGTCAGTTGAGAATTGATTGAACTATGAGAAACTTGACGGGATTGCAGTGGTTCACGAGATGGAATTCCCAGTTGCGTTTGAGATTGTTGAGGTTGCTCTACCGATTTCCAAATTGATTCGGATAAAAATGGAGGTAATTGCTTAATGTGTCCACTTAACAAACCTTGGATCAAATGCATAGCAATCACAAATGCACCAACATTTAATTTTCCGGTATTATATCTATCGACCAAACCCCAAATTTGACCCAAGACTTGAGTAGGCAACTTGGCTTTCAAAAAAATCTCCCTAGCTTGCGATCCATCCAAATCCCCTTGAGGAGATCCAACTGTCTTGATAAACAATTGTGAAAATTTCTGATAATCAGCTGGAGATATTGGGGTAATGGATTCTTGAGAAATTGCAGATTGCGGAATGGATGCGTTCGGTTGGGTTGACATGAAGGAACTGTTGGTGGATTGTGGCTGTAAGACTGTTGGTTGTGGCAAGGCCAAGTTGACAAATTTAGGCAATGGACCAGGAACATCTCCCAATCCCGGTACAGGATGTTGTCCACCTTGAGTATACCCAATCAATCTCATTGCATAACAAAATCCAAATTGATTCAAGAAGCCTAAATTATTCAGATCAGCAATCTGCCAGATTTCACCCAAGATTGATGGAGGTAAACCAGACTTTTCAAATGTGGCTCTTGCCTTTTCTCCAGTAACGACACCAGTACTTTCTGGATCCAATGCTTTAAATAACTGGGCATATAATTTCCTCTCTTCTGGTGTAAGACCCACCTTAAATTCAGGCGCAGCTGTAAATTGTTAGTACTTGATTGCTTGTAAACCTAGATCGGATACTCTGGATCAACCTATTGGATATGATCACTTGCAAATAAAAATAGTCAATTACATACGTAACGAGACACTCATTATATCAAATTGTATTAAATATTAAGACCGTAAACCTAATCAATTTCTCGATAAGTGATGGATAAACAAAAATAATGAGTTTGATAAAGAATAGAATTGAATATGTTGGAAATGACGACCGTTGTTTTTTTCTCTCTCAGTTTGGGCTGTTGCCCAGCTTTACAGAGACCACGCCAATGCGGAAGATTCTCCGCAAAGATATTCACAATTTTGCACGACTTGGTTTTTGACATTTCCATCAGCAGGTGTGCTGCAAAACTTACAATCACTTTTTTTTGAATATCACAATTGTTCTATTACATTTGGTGACTTACCTTAGCTCTAATGTCATTCTGTTATAAAGGCAATTAAAATTACTTATCTCAGATTCTTAAATGCCAACAGACGACTAGCAGGAATGTTATAGCCAAGGAATGATCAGAAAATACATTTTCTACAATCGATGAAATGAAAAAAATAGGATTCTAGTACCAGTTCAAAAAATCCCTCGATTACTTAGATAATCTGTTTATTGTCATTGAGTAAACATGTTAACGGAAAGGGGTACTGAATATTTGTATTCTGACTTCACTGGTAAACGTAACAACAGTAGCAAGTTTGAAGTAGGTACGACATTGTCGTTTTTCACTATCAAAACAATGTCTCGATGAGATTGAACTTTTCACCAAAAATTTTTCTTTTTTTTTTTTTCCCTTTACTTCTAGCTCATTGAAACAATAGCTTTCTTTATATCATTACAAACTATACAAATATGAACAGAGGCAGAGGTGGATTCAGAGGTGGACGTGGCGGTAGAACCGGTCCATCCCAATTTGGTCCTCCAGACACAGTTTTAGAAATGGGTTCATTCATGCAAGCCTGTGAAGGTGACATTGTATGTCGTTCTATAAATGTGAAAATCCCATATTTCAATGCCCCAATATATTTAGAAAACAAGACTCAAATAGGGAAAGTGGATGAAATCTTGGGACCATTGAATGAAGTATTTTTCACAATTAAAACATCTGAAGGTGTGAAGGCAGAGTCTTTTAAAGACGGTGATAAATTTTTTATTGGTCCTGATAAGTTATTACCATTGGAAAGATTTTTACCTAAACCACCAAGTTTCGGCCCAAAGCCAAAGAAGAAATCAGCAGGTAAATCATTAGGCGGAAGCAGTAGTCGTGGAGGAAGAGGTGGGTTTTCATCCAGAGGTGGTGGTCGTGGAGGCTTTTCTTCAAGAGGTGGAAGTGGTGGTCGTGGAGGCTTCTCTTCTAGAGGTGGAGGTCGTGGAGGCTTTTCATCTAGAGGTGGTTCTGGTGGCCGTGGAGGCTTCTCATCCAGAGGTGGCGGCCGTGGTGGAAGAGGTGGTAGATTTTAAAAGGTATTCTGAGTATGTCTTTAGGTACTAGCATTTTATATATATATATACATTTGTTCAAGGTTATCTACTCTCTCTATATACAACTAAAAAAAAACAAGGTTTCACAAGTTCAATTTGAAAGAAGATTACAACTTTCTAGAATATTAGCTCTGAAGTCCTTAATCCCAGATGATTCTGGAAGGTACTCATTAACAGTAGCATTGCTAAACAAGAATTTTGGAACCATAGCAATATGTTCAAGACCAGAATCATCAAGAAGTTCGTAATAATGTTCAACAATCTTATCATTACCAGTTTTAATCAATTCTTGAGCGTTGCTTTTTTTGAAAACGTTTTTTGGCATATGCTTCAGTACCACTTTATCCACCTTTGTAAAGATCACATCAAAAGGTACTCCCACGTCAATCAAGAATCGTAAAATATGAGAATCTTCTGTTTTAAACCCTTCCATAGAATCTATTAATACATATACTTTTTTCAACTGATGACGCCTGGAAATATAATCAATCACCACTGATCCTTGTTTTTCATCTCCTTGTGCACCATACCCTGGGCTGTCGACAATCCGTAATTGTTTAGAAACGTTAAAACAATTGATGGTTTTTGTAAATCCGGCACGTTCAGAGACATAAGCCAACTGAGACGTTTTATCAAGAAGATTTTTCCCCAATAGAAGATTATTAATCAATGAAGATTTTCCAGCATTGGTATGTCCCATAAGTAAAACTTCAGGCAACTGCTGTAGAAGTTCGGGTTTGATTCCGAAAGTTTTCCTTGAATGCAACATGTTTTCAGTTTGCTCATTCTTAAGATATGGATCAATATTACTATACTTCTCTTCTCTTTCTTTGGCTAATCTTTCATATTTAATATCAGGAATCTCGTCAAAGTCTGCCAATGTCCAGTCTAAATCAACCTTGGCTTGATTGAAAAAAGTTTGAGACTTTAAAATTTCAGACGACCCAAATGGTTCGTATCCTTCTGCACGAAATATACGACTTAGTCTTATTGGAGTCATAATATGCTTTCTTAGTTTATCAAGTCTATTTTTTGACAAATTTTGACTAGGTTTGCCAGAATTCGATTTGGCCAGCTCTTTATACGCATTTGTGATGTTTCCAGCTTTTGGAATCGAGGATACCAAATAGTCGACAGAACTGTATCTCTTCTGAGTTAGCAAACGGGCGCCTTGGTTTCGTATGGTCATCATAAGTTGAATGATAGTGAAATCGATGTGGTAAAAAAAAAAAAAATGAGGACAAAAAAATTGTGCAGAGGTGTGAATCACGGCACCACCAGCAGTCAACTAGATTTTCATTTTCATATACCTAAAGTATGGTGTCTATACGAGTCCCTGTATTAATATGTATGTGTGGAACTAATTGTTATATTTTGGTATTTAAGATACTAACCATAGGATAGTATTTGTAATTTCGCTCATTGGTGCTGGATACTTGGGGTTGGCCCTGATCCATTTACCGCACGACAAGCTCATTCATTTCTCCACATTTTGTATTTTAACCATTGAATTCTTTTTCATATTCGATACTCATTATAAATCCATGAAAATTATAAGGACAATGACATTGATTATATGTACCTTTGGAGGTAGTGTTAGTCTGGAGATAATTCAAGGAGTTGTGAACCCCACCAGAGTTTTTGATATATACGATATTCTAGCTAATGTTATGGGGAGTTTATTGGGACTAAGTATAAGTATTGGGTTTGCCAGCTGGAGAAGGAATAAAGCCAAACAAGAACGAATGAGGTATAGAGAATTACACACCGACGTAATAGAGGAAGAGGAAGATACTGAAGACGATATTGCCATTACCCCAGAAAGTACCATTGCTGAATCATCTACAAGTGATGACTATGTTAGTATTCAATTAAAAGATGTAAATAATCAACAAGTAGAATAGAAATATTAGGTACATTAATATTTGTAATCAGAAAGGTGTGCTTACATCAAAAATTAGTCAGCAATGATACGAACAATACTTGCTGCACTGTGGCCAAAAAGCAATCAACCTTAATATACGGGAGAAAAAAAAAAACATATAAAAGAGAGCCAGTCCGTATTGTTGTATTATTGGAAATCTATACCAACATTCAAACAACTCATAACCAATCGATTGGTACTAATATTTATTTTTGTTTTTATTTTGTCAAGTCATGGCTACAGAAGATAAGTTTTACGGTGGGATTGAATCATATGATATCCACACATATTTTGGAAATGCAACGGAAGAAAAAATTGCTTATGAATTGAGAGAAAAAGTGTTGAAAGATTTTGCCAAAGAAATTGCAGCTGGTGAAATTAGGGTTCACAAGTTTTGGGAGAAACCAATTGGACCTCATCCAGTCAGAATGTGGGAATTGGATTTTAAAGACCCCAAGATATTCACTGTAATTGTGCCTTATTTCCAGTTGCACCATGGAAAACTATCGGTGTTAATACATCCACGTAGTGGAAAAGGTGATCTCAAAGATCATACTGATCACGCATTATGGTTGGGCCATAAAGTGAGGTTGGATACTAGCCTTTTATAAGAAGGTTTTTTTTTAGTTTGTAAGTAAATAATTAGTAATGGTGTGTGCTATGGATTGTTCGAGAGTCTAATATAGTTTTCTCCTTATCGTATGTAAAATTAGCCGAACCGCTCTCTCCTTTTAGTTTTAGGTCTGGGCGAGCAATGTAACAACACCGGCGCAGCCATAATAATATTGCACTAAATTCCAGCTGCTTTTTTTCTTTTTTTGACAACGAAAGTAAACAAATCACCAAATTAACTTTTTCCTCAAACGACTAAAAAAAAAAGAGAAGACAAGTCTTAGAGAAGTTGTTATAATATTATTTTTTGTATAATATAACCAGGGTTATTACTTTTCAATTATTTTCAACCGGACGTAATAACAAGTATTGCATATACACCAATCTTAAATAACACCATCTTTTGAGGCAATTCATCATTGACGATTAATAGAAACCAACCAAAGAGTCATACCAACTACCCACGTTTTCTTCAAAATATGCTGCCAACAGCGGAGCACCCCAATTCAGCAGACTCAGTGGATCCCTTAAGTAAAATTGAAAATCAAGTGGGATCTAGCGATAAGGCAAAGGGTAAAAAGAATGAAATATCAAGTTCAAAACAAAGCAATGATCAAGAGGGTACCCCATTAAGACAACAACTGGATGTGGACAGAATTTTTAGA
Source organism: Candida gigantensis (assembly GCA_030557085.1). Lineage (NCBI taxonomy): Eukaryota > Fungi > Ascomycota > Pichiomycetes > Serinales > Debaryomycetaceae > Candida > Candida gigantensis. The sequence continues at coordinate 29,609 of JAKTVG010000340.1, forward strand.
TCTGTACATGATGGACCTATTCTTCCAAGTGAATACGAAAGATCTCGTTCACCACCTCGTCGAGAAGAACCATCAGAGGTTGTGCCTAATGCATTCTCATTTTATTTTAACGATGACGATAGAGAGTCCCGTTACCATCACCACAGAGATCAAGAACAACAAGAAGAAAACAATCGAAAATACGAAGATAACAGCTCACCACCAAGGCGCATTGAACCGGTCGATGACGAGGACATTGAAGAAATCCCCAGAAGAGAAACGACAAGAATTCCACCTGCTCGTTCACCCACATTGAGTAGTTTTGTGCATTCTAGAATTTTGGGAAGATCAGCAACAACTGTTCCAGATATGACACACGCAAATACGGAGTATTCAAATATCCAAGATGTCTTGCACCAGAAGGAAGATAAACATGGCAGATTCAAAAAGAAGTTGCTCCGTTTCAACCGAAGAAAGACAAAAGACAAGAGACTTAGTGTACCAGCAGCTGATTTAGACGAGAATGATGAGTCTGACAATGACGTTATAGAAAGGGCCGAAAGACTTCTTGCAGGTATGGCAGCTGGTGGACCTGCAATCAACTTTATGGCTTCATGTTTATTGGAAGATGATCGTGGTATTGCCAGGGCACCACTCTTATTTTCAGTGCTTGGATTTAAAGTGACGGATGTATCAGCAAGAGACACCAGCAGAAATAGAAGATTTCGTATTGACTTAGAGTATGGTATTGACCGTCAAAGGATGAAGTGGAGCATTGAAAGAAATGTAACTGATTTGGCATACTTGGCTTATAAACTTGAGAGAACAAGAATTGTTAGTAGAGTTGTCGGGAATAAAACCCAACCGTTGCCAAGGCTTCCAATTCCACCAATTAGAAAATTAGATAAAAAGAATAAGAAAACTAAAACAACTTTGTCACCAAAGAAAGACGACAACACTGCATCGCCAGATCAAGATAACCATTCCATCTCACCGGTCAATTCTGCGATTTCGAGAGTAAGACTGCGTTTGGGAAGTATCTCCTCTGTGACATCGATTGAAAAGTATCCAGAATTATTTGAAAGAAGAAGACAAAAAAATGCGCAATTTATCAAAGAAGTTGAGACTTACTTAAAGGAATTGATTGAACTTACAGAATTGAAAGCGCTGGCTAATATTCTTTTTATTTTCTTTGAATTATCACCCCTTTCCTCATTATTAAGTTACGAAACTGGATATACTGGAAAACAAGGTCCAGTGCATATTGGAAGCACAGCAAAATCGCAAGGTTGGAGAGTTGGTCATTTTAAAGCTAATGACTTGAAAGCGGTATATGAGAGAAGACTGGAAAAATGGATGCTTGTGAGAAACAGTTATGTTACTTATGTTGCGGATATAAATGCCACATCACCTTTGGATGTATTTCTCGTTGATGGTGACTTTAAAATTAGTGCAAGGAATTTGGAACCAGTTAGCAAAGACGATGATGAGTCCCTTTTTGACAATTCATCCGTTGCACAGCAAGAAAGACACGAAGATGAAAATAAACTTTTCCCACATTTGAAGATTACATTGGAAAATAGTGAAAGAAAATTGGTTTTGCTGCCAAAGTCTCAAAGGGAACACACATTATGGATAGATTCGCTTAGAACAATGCAGAATTTAACAATTTGGTCAGAGAAACATAGATTTGATTCATTTGCTCCAGTCAGGCAAAATTGTTTTGCCCAGTGGTTTGTTGACGGAAGAGATTATTTTTGGGCTGCATCCACTGCGATGGAAATGGCAAAGGATACTATTATGATTCATGATTGGTGGCTTTCCCCGGAATTGTATCTTCGAAGAACTGCAAATGGGAACCAGCAATATAGAATTGATAGATTATTACAAAGAAAAGCCAGTGAAGGTGTCAAGATTTATGTGATTATTTATCGTAATGTTGGTACAACTGTTGCAACTGATTCCTTGTACACCAAGCATTCAATTTTATCTCTTAATGAAGAGAATATTCATGTCATTAGATCACCTAACCAATTACTTCAAAATACATTCTTTTGGGCACATCATGAGAAATTGTGTATTGTTGATCACACATATGCTTTCGTGGGAGGGATAGATTTATGTTATGGTAGATATGACACACCAGATCACACGTTAACAGATGATTCAGGTGTTGATTTTACAAATTTTGCTCCTGGTGACAGAATTACTGCCGAGAATTTTGCAAATTTCCAAGTTTTCCCCGGAAAGGACTATTCCAATCCTAGAGTTAAAGATTTTTCTGAATTAGAAAAGCCATACGAGTCTATGTATAATAGAAATACCGTTCCTAGAATGCCTTGGCATGATGTTCATATGTACACTTGTGGTCAAACAGCAAGGGATTTAGCTAGACATTTTGTCCAAAGATGGAACTATTTGATTCGACAAAAAAGGCCAAGTAGACTCACTCCACTTTTATTACCTCCTTCAGATTTAACCGAAGAGGAAGCGATGGAACATGGGTTGGATGGTACATGTGAAGTGCAATTGTTGAGATCTTCTGGAAATTGGTCACTTGGGTTAAAAGATCATGAACAAAGTATTCAAAATGCATACCTTAAATTGATTGAGACTTCGGAACATTTTGTATATATTGAAAATCAATTTTTTGTTACATCTTGTTTCATTGAAGGTACTGAGATTAAGAATAGAATTGGTGATGCGTTGGTGGATAGAATTATTCGTGCACATAGAGAAGGTACCAATTGGAAAGCTGTTATTGTTATTCCGTTAATGCCTGGATTTGAAGCTCAAGTGGATGAAGCAGAAGGGTCTTCTGTTCGTGTTATTATGCAATGTCAATATATGTCGATTTCCAGAGGTGAGACATCGATTTTTGCCAAATTGAGAAAGAAAGGAATTGATCCGGATCAATATATTCAATTCTTCTCATTGAGAAAATGGGGAAGAATTGGTGCCAATAGAACATTGGTTACAGAACAATTGTATATCCATGCAAAAACTATGGTTGTTGATGATCGTGCAGCTATTATTGGAAGTGCAAATATTAATGAAAGATCTATGCGAGGTCTTCGAGATTCTGAAGTGGCTGCAATTGTTCGTGACAAAGAAATGGTCCACTCTAAAATGGATGGAAAACCATATTTGGCTGGTAAATTTGCCCATACATTAAGAATGAGATTAATGAGGGAACATTTGGGTGTTAACATTGATATTTTGGATGTTGTTGAAAGAAGATTCAAAAGATTTGAAAATTTTGCCCAGTCTGATGAAGGTAAGAAGTTTGTAACCAACAAATTTTTGGATCCAGAGAATCAAAACTTGTCAGCAATGGTTGAAATAGCTTCAAGAGATATTTTGCAACAACCGGAAGGTACCAGAAGATGGAAGAATTTCATTCATGTTTCGAAATTTGATGCTGATATTGCTGATGTTAATTTTGATGAAGAAGAGTCTCAATTACCTCCTCCATTATTTTTACCTGTTTCATTTAACAATCGTACAGGACCATATGAAGCCAACAAAGGTATTCGTGATAGCAAAAAACATTCATATGATAATAGAGTTCAAAATAGCGAGGCTCATAAAAAAGATGTTTATGGTGAAGGTTTGGACAAGTATAGATCAAAATTGGCAAAAAGAGCAAGAGTTAGTAGTGGGAAATTTTTGAATGATTTATCACTTCTTGCAATGGAAGAAAATCCAGTGGGTGCTTTTTTACCAGATTTTGATAGTGTTAGAGAATTCTTGGAATCAGATGATCATCAAATGAGTGGTGAAATGGATGAAGAGTCAGAGAAAATTATTAGTGAAAGAAATGCAGAAAGATGGTTATTGCTCAAGAAAGTTTCTTATTTACAGAGAGTTGCCGCAAGGGAGAAGAGTATAAACGACAGTGAAAACCAAAAGAGATCGAAGTTGGGATTGCCACTTTTACATAAATATGATAACAGTAGTAATGGTAATGCCAATGGAGGGACAACAGCTACAGATATTGCACCAACTACAGAATGTATTGAAACTGATTTCACTTTAGATAAAGAGTTCCCAACTGTATCATTGAACGAATCTGCTGCTAAAGATATTATCAACAGTATAACGACCCCCGATGTTGAACTTTCGAAATTTGTTGATCCATATGAATTTGAAGATCCAATTGACCCTGACTTTTATGAAGCCCGCTGGAATGAATTTGCCAGAAGAAACACTGATATTTTTAGAATGGTGTTCCATTGTCAACCTGATGATGTTGTTAGTAGATGGTCTGAGTACACCCATTTCACAAAGTTGCAAAGTATGTTTATGCAAGCTCAAGATGCAGATAATGACAAGCCAACAGACGATTATCTTCATGAAAAAGCTAAGCAAGATAAAGAGCACGAATCTCGACGTGCGAACAATACTCCAATCAAGAAAGACGAAAATGAGGGAGATGAATATGGTTTATTAGGTAGAGCACCACCAGAAAGAGGAGCAGAAAATGAAACCAGACCTGAGCAAGAAAAATTAAGAGCTAAACTTGGTCGTCGAGTCAGTACATTTGCTGGTGTTACAGAGTATAGAGATAATAAAAAAGGTGACGAAAAACCAACTGAGTCATCGAGTGAACCATCTCAAGGGACTGATGCTCAAGATGTTGAAAAGGCAAGTACTGAAGATGAGGAATCAGAAGAATCAGGATCTCCAAATGGAAAACCTCAAGCTACCACAGGAACAACAAGGGCTTCAAGAACTAGAAGAAGAGCTCGTACATATTTGGCTAGGAGAAAAATTCAAACTGGTGATGTTGTATATGATAAAAGTTCTGCGGAAAGATTGTTGAATGCTGTACAAGGGCATTTGGTGTATTTCCCATCAGAATGGTTAGATGTGGAATTGAGAAACAACAACTGGTTTTACAACACTGATCGACTTCCTCCAATGGAAATCTATGACTAGATTTCAAAATAGTAGGTCTGGGGGGAGCAAAACAAAAACAGATGTAATTTAGAAAGAATTTCCTCTCTTTTTTTTTAAATAGTTTAATTATATGTTTGATTTTTTATTGATTTTGCAGTCTAAAAGACATAAAAAACAAAACAAAAAAGTGGTTACTAAATGCATCAATGAGCATTGGTCTCACGCATGAAGATCATTCTATTTTTTTTTACGAACAATCACGATCAGAATAAAGGCAAATAGGAATCACCACCCATCACCACCACCACAACCTCAATTTGATAAACTAAAATCATATTTTAAATTATTTACTTATAATTCTACATAGATATACTGAATTTTTGACTTCATCCTCTCCCATGCTTTTTTTATGCCAGAAGAAATACAAACGAACAATTTTGTTTCTAATATAAGTGAGATTTGTTGTTCTTGTTTATTTATTAATTAATTAATTACAAATCCACCTTGTAATTTTCTTTAAATTTCAAAAAAGTTTTATACTCTTCGATTCTTTGTTTCTTCCATTTTTCTAAAGCTTCCTTATTCTTTGCGTGCTCTTCTGGATTAGCCTTATATCTAGCCTTTTCTTCGTCAGACAAAGTTCTCCAGGTTTCTGCACAAGTTTTCATACTTTCAGTTACTGGTACAGTGGAATCATAATTTTCTGATACAAACAAAGCAAACCCACTGGTATATCTTTTTGGTTTCGGGGTGAAATATTGTGTAGCTTTTTCCCAATATTCATCACGAGCATCAGTCCATTTCTGTTTCTCTTCTTCAGAAAGCAGTTTAAAGCCAGAATCAATAGCACTGACTTTTTTGGCCCATGAGTAAAAGGCAGCAACGTTTAATTTTCTCACCGTGCCCAAGGCTTTCTCTTCAAATTTTCTTTGTTTAATTAATTCTCTGTGCTCAGCATTAACTTCTTTGATACGATTTTGTAATTGTTTTTTTTCATCTTTAGCAGTGGAAATCTTTGCTTTGATTGATTTGACTTCTTTTTGTAACTTTGCCTTCTCGATATCTTCAGGGGACTTCTTCTTTGAAGCAGTTGTTTTCTTTGAAGTGGTTTTTGTTTTTGTTGTCTTGGTTGCCAACTGTCTCAATTGAAATAATTGGCCCGACACAGGAGCCATTGATCTCACTGGGAATAGGAATGATCTCAACATTATCCTTTTGGTAAATAAAATTGTATATAAGATTAAACTAGGGGATCAATTGAATAGGTATAAAAAGAGAAGATTTGTCTTGTTGACACTTGATGGAGTTTTTATCTTTTTCAAGTTTTCTGTTGGGAGGGAAAAAAAAAAAAAGGTGAGTGTGTGAGAGGTAACAAACAAACAAACAGTTTTAGTTTCATCTTAGGCTCTCTCTCACTCTCTTTCTCTCTCGCGCTTTCTCATTAGCCAGCCAACGAATCTAACGTGAGCACACGACCTCTAACACTAGGTGTTGAAAACCTTAATTCACAATGCTGGCAACAACAACTCTATTTGTTTGCGGCAAAAACCGTGCTATTAATCATCAAATTGAGTATGAGCAGAAGAAAGATGAATATATATAACAATACTTATAATGTTGGAGAGAAGGACAAATTGTAGGTTTTTCGCTGTCGTATATGCCTCGACCTGGAGGTACAAGAAGTTGTTTTATACGAGAGTGGTATCACTAATTTTCACAAAAAGCATACACGTATATCCAATAAATGTTAGACTCCCATTTAGTTCAGATCCTTTTATCTCAATAAATGAGCATAGACATCCTTGAAGAGTAACATCAATGCATCTGAACTGACCACCTTCTACAGACTTCTGCGTTCTTCTCTGCTGCCACTCGTGAAAGGCGCGGGCGAAGGAAAAAAAAAAAAATTACAGCAAAAAAAAAAAAAAATTTTAACCAGACGCAAATTGAATTTCCAAATCACCTTTCCTTTTAATTTTCAACCATCATTATATATACACTTCACAACCCTAAAATAAACAATTACCAACAATGTATTCCACGGCACGTCCAGATACGTTATTTTTAGGAGCTCAAAAGATAAGTGGTGATGATGTGCGTACCCAAACTGTCCTTGCAGCACAAACCGTTGCCAACGTTGTCAAATCGTCATTGGGCCCCGTTGGGTTAGATAAAATGTTAGTTGATGACATTGGTGATGTTACCGTCACGAACGATGGTGCAACTATCTTATCATTATTGGATGTCCAGCACCCTGCTGGTCAGATATTGGTGGAGTTGGCCCAACAACAAGATCGTGAGGTTGGTGATGGAACAACTAGTGTGGTTATCATTGCTGCTGAATTATTAAAGCGTGCTCATGAATTGGTTAGACATGGTGTTCATCCAACCACTATTATAAGTGGATATAGATTGGCATTGAGAGAATCTATTAGATATATTAATCAAGTCTTGAGTCAAAATGTTGATACATTGGGCAAACAAACATTGGTGAATATTGCTAGAACATCAATGAGTTCCAAGATCATTGGTGTTGATTCAGAATTCTTTAGCAAAATGGTTGTTGATGCTATGTTGGCCGTGAAGACAACCAATAGTAAAAATGAAACTAAATATCCTGTTAAAGCAGTTAATATATTGAAAGCCCATGGTAAATCAGCATTGGAATCTGTTTTGGTTGATGGATATGCTTTGAACTGTACTGTTGCTTCACAAGCCATGGTTAAATCAGTGAAGGGAGCCAAGATTGCTTGTTTGGATATCAACTTGCAAAAGGCAAGAATGGCAATGGGTGTGCAAATAAATATTGATGATCCTGATCAATTGGAAGAAATAAGAAAAAGAGAATATGGTATTATCATTGAAAGAATCAGAAAGATTTTAGATAGTGGAGCCAATGTTATTTTGACTACCAAAGGTATTGATGATTTATGTTTGAAAGAATTTGTTGAAAAAGATTGTATGGCAGTTAGACGTTGTAAAAAAGATGATTTAAGAAGAATTGCTCGTGCCACTGGTGCTACTTTGGTTTCTTCATTATCTAATTTGGAAGGTGAAGAAACTTTTGAAGCTTCAAATTTGGGATACGCCGAAGAAGTTGTTCAAACAAGAATCAGTGATGATGAATGTATTTTGATCAAAGGAACAAAACAACATTCTTCCAGTTCTATAATATTGCGTGGACCAAATGATTTTTCATTAGATGAAATGCAAAGATCAATACATGATTCACTTTCAGTCGTCAAACGTACTTTAGAAAGTGGACATGTTGTTCCAGGTGGAGGTGCGGTTGAGACAGCATTAAATATTTATTTGGAGAATTTTGCAACAACTGTTGGATCACGTGAACAATTGGCAATTGCAGAATTTGGTAATGCTTTGTTAGTTATTCCTAAAACATTAGCTCTGAATGCAGCTAAAGATGCTAGTGATTTAGTAGCTAAATTAAGAACGTATCATGCTGCTGCACAAATTGCTAAACCAGATGATGAAAAACGTAGAAAATATAAAAATTACGGATTGGATTTAATCAATGGTAAAATTGTTAATGAGGCCACAAATGGTGTTTTGGAACCAACTTTATCTAAAGTCAAATCATTGAAATCTGCTATGGAAGCTTGTGTTTCAATTTTGAGAATTGATACAATTATTGAAGTTCATCCTGAAGCTCCTAAAGAAGATCCTCACGATCATTAGACTATGGTGTATATTATTATTATTGTTGTTGTTCTTGTTGTCTATGTGTATGGGTTTTATTAATAGAAAATTCTTTGTTTTAATGAGTGGCTGTTGTTGTGTTGGTCTGTTTTCATTCCATAGTGTTGTTTTTTCAACTCAAAATGAGAATGGTGATCAACTACGATCCTACATTTAGGTTGTGTAATAATTATGTACATAATTAAATTAATTTCCATGTCAAACGTTATAGCGCACCTCATTTATATTTAGTTTCAGCATGTTTATAGAATGGTATGTAGCGTAAACTGCGTTAATGATTAACGCTAATCCCGTATATTTTTTGTTGCAAATCTTTTATCGAAGTTGTATCACCACACAGCCCCATGTCAATCCTTCATAGCAACTGTCTTGTTTGCTCAGCTTACCAAAAGAACAGAAACCCCATGGTCTTTTTTTTTTTTTTTGCAACTACATGTTATTACAAGTTTTATCACTTTTTTTGTTCATAACTAAAAATTCATTAAAAAACCATATATACCTTAATTTCTATAAAATATATTCGAGTCCAATATACTCATCATTGATCGTTTCTTCTTAATCATATTGGGTATATTATTATTATTATTATTATTATAATTAGAATTACCATCACTTGAACAATCTGAATAAATAGATTCTGAAGAATCAGAAGAATGTAAAGATAATTTAGAATCAATTGAACTAAAAGAACCAACAGCTTTTGATTTTTGCATCATACGAATTTTTTCTTGTTGATAATAAATATGTTCTTGTTGTTGTCGTATAATAGGTTGTAAAAATGGATATAAACTAATAATCAATTCTTCTTTAGTTACATTAGTTTTCCAATTTAAAATATTAATCAATTCTCGTTCTGCTAAATTAACTTCATCAAGAGTTAATAAACCATCAGTATATTTTGTCCAATGTTTATTCAATGGTGAACTATCATTCAATGATTTGGCAGCTACAATCAATGCACTTAAAAATATACGATGTCTTGTTGTTTCCATCCCCACGGCATTGGCAGGTAATATATTACGTAGTTTGTTAAGGTATACTAATGTGGCCATTAATGTTGGGGTTTGTACGTTGGAATAACTAATCAAGTTTCTGATAAAGTTTGTTAATGAGATAGTTTTGTTGTATGGAATCACATTTGATGATAAAGATGCAGATAATCTTTTGGGGCTGCGGAGTTGTGACCTGTTGTTGTTGTTATTGTTCAGTGGTTTAATTTGTATTATGGATTTAGTAGTTGCAACCAAAAAATTGATCATGTCTTGTGAGACTGGTTGTCTTGAGAATATTCTTAATGCTTCTTTGTCTGACATTGTTGTGTGTGTGTGGGTATATGATTAATAGTTAAAAGGAAGGTATAAAAAATGCAATAAAAGAAATACAATCTAGAGGTAAAATAAAGGTAGAAAAGGATTCAGGGGAGTATATATATATATATATATATATAAATGAACATCCTTCTGTTCTGTATAATACTTTGTGTATGTATATAATTGCGAAAATATCAAGTGAGTAAGAAGAAGAAAAAAAATTACTCGAAAAAGTTACAATACTAAATTAGGAAAAAAATAACTTTTCTTCACTCTGGTGGCAGGGGTGGCTTTGTAACTCACCTGTTTTTTTTTCGCGTATGGTAAGAAAATTTCTATCATAATAACTAATACAACATATAAATCCTCATCCATCTGCAAAGGGGGGTGTACCTGTGTGTTGTATGGAGTTGCATAGAGAAATGCGTGTATATAATATATAAAGTTGCCAGAAATGACCATCATCTTCAAACACAATCGTATTTTTTGTTGTTGTTGTTGTTCTTTTTCCACCAAGTGGCTGATTGAAACGAAACCAAAATGAAAGGGGGTTATGCTAAACATTGATAAACATCGCATAACAAAGCACAGTCTATTCTTTCTTTCTTCTTTAATTGTATATCCTTTCTAAACATATCACAAAACATATATTCTCTCCCTTATTCATTCATTGGTTGGGGTATACACAATTACATGTCACAAGTGTTTACCTTTTTTGTTTTGTTTCAATGTTTAATATCGTCTAAGCAACCAGTGTTTCGTGAAAGTTTGTTTGTTCGATAGTTATACATCACCATCATCATCAATTCCACTTTGCAGTGTGCAACGAGATGTATTGAATAGGAAATGTCTACTGTTGAAAGGGCTGTAATCTACAGATGAGCCATGGCTTGGTCAATTGCTTTTTTTATGTATGATTTGCACTTTTAACTAAGGATGGACATTTTCGTTAGACGTGTAGGCCCTAATATGGCAAAAGAGATTTTCTTCTCGCGCGACACGCGCCATCTCACCCTCATCTTTCATTACCCACCGCCCCGCAGCTCCGTTTTTTTTTTTGTCTCCTTACTTTCTGCCCGAGTATGTGTGTGTATAAGGAACAAATATTTTTACACGACGACACGGTAATTTGAAATTTGTTTATTTGTTTATTTATTTATTTTTTTAGTTCTGAATCTTATGGGACCGTGTACTTGTAGTCTAGCCCCCTGATGTTAAAACCTTAATGACTAAAACTTAATCAGGAAAGAAACGAGAGTATCTTATCACCAACAAATCTTACATATATGTGCTTACCAGGTCATTAACTTCCTAATGAAGAACGATGTTACTGATTGTCTGTCTGCCGTGTGCATAGATATTTTTTTTTTTTTTTTTTTTTTTTTCCCCAACGTCTGTCTTGTCTCCATATTAAGTAAATCTTTAAATTACTTGCATCAGATCAACTTGGTTACTCATTATTCTAGTGAATCTTCTATGTTTCTGTAGTCAAGAGACTTGTAAAACACATACATTCTCAGAATCTTCAATTAATTCCATCTCCATTCTTAAGCAATTTGTCCTAATTAGGATATTGAGTGACGTACAGTTAACAAAAGATTTTCCCCCATTTAAATATGTGGGTCGGTCTAGATCTTTTTTTTGCTGCATTCTTCAGTGAGAGAAGGAAATTTTTACAACCAACAGGATAATCATGTTCCATCTAAAACCAACATTCCTTCTTCTCACACAATTCAATTTGTTATGATATTTAATTTGTTCTATGGCTTTTTTGACGCAATTCCCCCACCTCTGTTCCTCATTATCCAATGCTTTAGCGAGTGAAGAGTAGCAATAAAGGTTGCTTTTCTTTTAGCAACAGCAACAACGATTGTCGTATCCTCCTCTTCCCCCTGGCATTCTGATCAAAACTGGATAATTAACTGCTGGATAAGGGAACATGGGGTGTGAAATAAAAACAGATTTACGGACTTTCGTAGTTGAACAGATTATCCTGTCAAAACAATTCATGACATGAAACTTAATGAAGTTATTGTCATACACACCACGGTAGATGAATGAAAGAGATGTCATGAAACCATAATAATTTAACCGTTTAGAGTTAATTAAGGTTTAAAACTCAGATCCTTATTTATGAAAAAAAAAAAGGGTTGTTTCGAATCAACCCAGGAAAATGATGAAACCAATAGAGACTTGTTACAAAGCTTTTGAAACCATGTTTAGGGCGGTCATCCTCCTTGTAATCTTTTCAACTGGGGACGTTTTGAAAAAAATTCAGCAACTAAAACATCGCTTAAAACAACTTTAGCAGTTGCACCTACTTTATTCTTACAAAATGCACTTAAAATGTTTGAAACCGATATCACCCAATCCTTTAATTTATGTTTTTTTTTATTTTTTGGATGTAGATTTTTATTTAGCTATACCTCATCTATACTCTTTCGTGTTTTTTGCGTTTTTATGATTTTTTTATATTGAATAATAACTTCTTAAATCAATTCACATCAGGATAGTAAAAGAATGCTAAAGCAATAATTAAATAAGTACTCAACAACATAGCACCTTCTAACCAATTACTCTCACCATCCAAAATCACCAAATTGGTGATAAACACACTTACGAATAAAATAGCAGTTTCAAATGTAGAGAAGTATAACGACATTGGAACATCAATGATCCAACCAACTAAAACCATGAATGGAGTGACAAAAATAGCAATTTGTAAAGAAGATCCAATGGCAACACCAATTGCCAAATCCATCTTATCTTTCATAGCTACAACAATTGCAGTAACGTGTTCTGCGGCATTACCAACAATCGGAATGACAATTAAACCAATAAATGTCTTGGATAATCCAGAAGATTCAACAATCTCGTCAATTGATCCAACTAAATAATCAGCACAAAATGAAACTAAAATGGTGGTGACAAATAATACACCTAATCCACCAGCCATACTCAAATGACCATCTTCTGGTTGTTTTGGACCAGTAGTCAAGACATCATCTGTACCATTACTATTGTTACTAGTCAATGCATCAATATTTGATTCTGCCTCTTCGAATAAGGCCTTGTGTGTCTTTAATGAAAATAATAAATAGAACAAGTAAACAACCAACAAAACAATTGAAACACCACGAGAGAATGATAAAATCAAATCATCTGAACTTCCTGGTTCCGGGTACCCATCTTTGCCATTCTTAGGTGTTGGTAATGAAGCATGGAAAGCAGCAGGTATCAATAATGAAGCAGTGGCCAAAGCCATCAAACTGGCCATTGTTTGAGCCACTGTTTGATTAAATGTTTGTTGAACCCTAGTGATCCCACCAGCAACAAAACAACAACCCAAAACCAACAATAAATTACTCAAAATACTACCAAGCATAGATGCTTGAACAATAACGACTTGATTATTCTTCAATGCAATGATAGAAACAATCAATTCAACAGCATTACCAAAAGTTGCATTCAATAACCCCCCAACTGTTTGTCCAACATGTTCACTAATTTCTTCAGTAGCAAATGCCAATACGGAAGCCAATGGAACAATAGCAAAGAAATTCAACAAGAATCTAGCAGTGGCACTCCATTCTAATTCACCTGCCAAGATACCCAATGGAACAAAAACCAATAAGTAATTAACTGGAGATGATTTGAAAACAGAAACAGTACTATTGTAAACTGATGTTGTAGCTCTTTGCACGAAACTTTGTTGGTTTCTCGAACCTAAAAGTGGTAAGTCACTCATCCTCTTTATCGATTGGGGGTCGTTTTTAAGATACTGGATAGGATATAGTTTCTCCAAAAGAATAACCTAATAATCAACTGAAAGTTAAAAAAAAATTTTGTGTTGTTGGAAAACAACGAAATAACCAAAAATTTAACTTTGAAGAGAAATTTCAGTAGTGATGCTTGGGGGAGAGATTTTTCGTGTGTGTTGTGTTGTGTCACTTTGTTTTTGGTTGCTTTCTTTCTTTCTCTCTCCCTCTTCGCTTTCTTCGGCCCCCATTGTTTTGGGTCGAGCGCGGTTAAAACTTGCACTTCCGCGGTGCCAAGAACATTTTTATCAGATTGCTGCGGCAGGAGAATTAATATTACACATAAATTACATAATGTATTCGTGCGAGAATACACTGGGTTTGGTACTACGTTGGGGGGTATGAAACGAGGCTGGTGGGCGCATTGGGACCCTTTGGGCTTGGGAATTCAATGAAACGAGATCAAAAAGCCTCTAGATATCATTACCAACAACGTTTAAACGAAGATATAAAATACATTTAAAAAATGGCCTGTTTACAAACCTATACCCCCATCACACGATAGAAATTAATAAATATTACATTTCTAAAAAAACTCAATACAAACATGGTACATAAAAAGTATCTATACATCTCTACGCGCATCAAAAACATACTATTCTCCTTCTCACATAACTATCTCATTCCATAAATATGGGGTGAATATGACAATTGCAGTAAACAACACATCAAACGCATCATATAAAGCAACTGGGAAACCAATTATTCCTTTATTTACAAAATTCACATATATCGAATAAAAGGCAACACTGAAGAAATGATTAAATAATAACATAGGGAAAGGTAACATACCACTTAATAATCCAATTGGTCCATTAACACATTCACCACCTCTTTCAAAATATCTGAAACATCCATTTTGTAATATTTTTAAAGAATTCTTATCGGCTGCAAATAATGAATACAAAGCAATTGATAATGTATTTATTACAGCATCCAAATTCTTTCTCTTTCTATGGAATGTTTTCAATCTTTGAGAAATCAATTGATAATCATCCAAATCTTCAACATATTTTGGATGTAATAATTTGGCTAATAATACACTGTCATTAAGACCAACAGTCATCCCACCACCAGTCAATGGATGTCTCATATTCAAAGAATCACCCAATAATATAAACCCTTGATGATTATCACTTCCTTGTTTCATTGCTGAAAGGTATTGATTAGGCATAATTCTAAACTTCCTGGCTTCAAGAGCAACTTTAAATGCAGGGGTTGTTTCCTTTGGGATAACAGGTAATACTTTATCTCTTAAATATGTGTATACTTCATCGTTTGCAGAAGATGGAGGTTTGGAGGATGCAAATGCACACAAGACACGAGTCTCAGTAGGTGATACCAGATATATTAACACTGGTCCGTGATCACCTAACAATACATGTCCTTTACCCTTTGCTGGCAACTGGGCATTTTTCAAATATAACCCAACGAAATAAGAGCTAATGGAAGGAACATTATCAGGACTCAATTCTTTCCTAAATTTGGAATATATACCATCACAACTAATGACTAATTTAGCATGATATTTCACTACATCAGTCCCTTGTTTCGCAGCCACCCCAATGACAATACTTGGATCAAATGAATCACGCAAGATTTTCGTCACTGTAGCTTCCACAGCAGTAACATTTGGTTCATCACGACATATTTGTCGTAAATTCATAAGGAAATCACCATGATGGAATGCAACCCCACGTACTCTTTCATCATTATCCCAATTTTTAGTGTTGATTGTGGCATCACTATCCAATTTATCATTCTCACCATCCACAACATTAGGAACAGGTTTCATTGGGTTAGTTATATTTGCATCTTTTTTCAAAGGGTATGGAATAGTTACTGTTTCATCGTAATATTTGATATAGTATCCTGTACAATCAACAGCCTTGATATTATTGATCGCTTTGATCATTCCCAATTCACGCAAGGCCTTGACACCAGCAGGTTGCATTAATTCTCCAACTATTCTGTCGGGTTTGGACCAGTCTCGTTCTAAAATCAAAACCTTTCTGCCCTGTCTTGCTAATGATGTCGCTATGGTTGGTCCCACAACTCCGGCACCTATAACGATCGCATCATATTGAGTAGTTGTCATGACTTTGGAAGAAGTATTTTTTTTTTCTGGAATATTTCAAAAATAAAATTAAAAACAAAATCAAGCTAGAAAATAGACCAATAACGAAAAGGAAAAACAGAAGAAATCAAACGTCTATTTATACTTATTTTTTTTTTTGTGGATAGGGTAAGAAAAGGAACAAGATCTTGTATTATAAGAAATGAAAAATTTATCGAATCACCTCATGAGTGAAAATAAACCATGATAATTTTTTTTTTTTTTTTTGTTTCCTTTTTTTTTTCTGTTGATGTTTCGTATAAAGTGGCACGGAACGAGCAGCAGACAGACAGACAGCTGTTTTTTTTTTTTATACGACGGGGTCTTGCAACACACAACAGAGGTGTCAAGAAAATTAGCATGGAATTCAGTATCATTATTGATTATGCATGCATGGGCTGACAGTAAGGACTTTATTTATCTGATATAAATAGAATAGGGGAACTGAGTAGAGTATTGTATGACTATTCTGTCAAATATTTGTAAATTTCTAGATACATGTGAATATCACACTCTCATCTCTGTCTGGTGCAGAGAGATAAGCAGCAGACGCGGCGCGCGTAATATTAACCTACACTAACCAAACTCATTAAAATGGCATGTACTTGTATTGTTTACTACAAACACTTCTCTATAATCTGTTTTATTCACTGTCTTCATCATCTTCTTCATCTTCATCATCTTCACTGTTCTCTTCGTCTGCTTCTTCTAACCAAGTGATAAACTTAGATGTCAATGTTCTCACTTCAGACTCTTCTCCTTCATTCCACCAATTTAAAATGTTATCCTCTTCAACAACTTCCAAATCATATAAAGTCTTCACCGCAAGAAACAATATAATTTGATTATATGTTTTATCTAAGGTGGTAGTTTTGGTTTCTAATATCTTCAACAAATCAATTTCTTCCTCACCTCCAAAAACTTGTCTTTTATACATGACCCCCCATTTTGTAAAAATCTTAATTGCTGCTTCTTGAGGAGTTAAAGTATCTGTCGTTATAAAATCAACTATTTTATTCAACAAAGCTTGAGTGGTGACTAATCTGACTTCATGGTATGTGACATTCATTGACATTCGCAAAGTATTCAATTCTAACAATGCAGTGTCGATATCATGGTTGTTTTCAATTGCACGGCTAACTGTTGCCAACCCTTCTTTATCAAACTCTTCTTCTTCTCCTTCTTCAAACTCACTTTCAAATGCTCCACCGCTCTCACTGATCATAGAATTTGTCGATAATCTTCGTCTATGACCATGTTTCTTGGATTTCTTATTGCTGATAGATGCAATGGATTCATCTGAGACATTCAAAGATTTCATTTGATAAATAATACCCGTATAAGGAGCATCGCCATATTCAATATCATCGTCATTACTATCTTCTTCTGATTCATAAGCATAACCCTTTCCAGTTTCACCAACCAATTCAACATCTTTAATAGCTAAAGTTGGAACAGGTTTATTTTCGTAATCTTCATCTTCGTCTTCAAATGTTTCAAACTCATCATTAACCACTATTGGTGTCTCAACTATTTTCACATTACGTGGAATGATTCTATCATCCCCAATGACAACGTTGAAACCAATCACGGAACCACAAGATAAGGTCACATTATTTCCAATTTCAGCATCGGCTGCAACAATAGTACGATCCAAGACACAATTATCTTTAATGACAGCATTATTCCAAATATATGAATTTTCAATGACAACGTTTTTACCAATGATACAATTTCTTCCAATTACGGAATTTTTTATCTTTGTGCCTTCACCAATCTTTGAATTCTTCCCTATTGATGTTGATGTGCCAATCTTACATGATTGGGCCAATATGATTTTATCCTCTTTATATATATTATTGAGTTCATAAGAATATGAATTGCCTTCAACGAGATTGGACTCAGGGACCAATGGATAACACCAACGAGCCATAATGTCTTGAGATATGGCATCGTATGTGCTCCAACTTTCCACTCTTGCTGCATACTCGGAACTATCTTTGCTGATGTATGCATATATGGATTTCTTCAATAAGTCAGATGTCAAAACTCCCTTAAGAAAATCACTTCTAAGATATTGATAATCAAAGTTCTCTTGGAAAATTTGAGGAACATGAGGTGAACAAATATCGACATGACAATCTATCAAATCATTACGCATCATCAATTCACCTTGGAAATCTTCCAACAATTCAGGATCGATGTTTATACTTGATTTCTTACCATCTATTGGCGCAATACCTTGATAAAACAAACATCTATTAGTTTCCTTATCCAAGAAAAATGTCGCAGGCTCAATTTGAGACCTGGTTCTATGCAATGGAGATGCTTGATTCAAAACCATAGTGACAATATGATCTTTATCTTGAGATTTCTTTTGTTGATGGAATTGTAAAACTTTGTTGAAATCCATATTGGTGACAACATCACCAGATACTAATAAGAAATCCCCAGTTATTAATCCACGGTTATCCAAATCTCTCATGGTATCACCAACCGACCTTGATTCTATCGACATGATGGTGGTCACAGTGAATGGAGAATTATCACTCACCCATTTGGAATTTTCAATGTATTCTTGCACTTGATCAGCATGTGCGGAACACATAAGATATACTTCATTCACTCCGGCATTGGCTAAGAATTCCAATGTGTATTCAATTAAAGGTACGTTGGCTAATGGTAATAAACACCTTGGATGAACTGCAGTCAATGGCATAAATCTGGTTTCAAATGAGTCGGTCAAGACAATTGCTTGAAATCTTTCATCAATGAGATCCTTCAGTTTTTTCGATTTAGACTGCGATGCCGCTTGTTTCTTCTGTTTAGGTGCCATGGTTATAGTGTGTTGGTCTAATAAGTTGAAAAACTTTGTAAGATGGGTGGTAAATCTAGTGAAAGAAAAATTTTAACCTAAAAGTTTGGTATTGAGTCAGAAGAAGAGAGCGACACAACAAAAAAAAAAGTAGATACTCTACTGATCTGTCAGAATTCATTTGTAAAGAGTAGATCATACAGATGCATATTGAACTAGTGGAATTTAATATACATTATAAGTGCCATTATCTATAATAAATAATTATATAAGGGTAGAATGAAAAAGAAGAGATTTAAACAATATACAAGCAGTTTCTGGGGTCGGGGTCGGGTCGGTGATTTGTCATAACTTTAACTAAATTTAAGCAGAAGCCTTTTGTTTAGCTTCCTCTAATAAACGTTTATCTTCGGCTTCTTTTTCCATGATAATTTTCTTCCATTCTGGTATTGGTGCAGGTTTCTTCTTATTAATTTCTTCTTCTTTCATAGCCAACAAAAGGGTACCTAATAATAAAACAATAGTGATAGCTTGAGCGTACATTCTTGCTTGCACAGCTTTTTGAGCAGTAGTCATAATTTTGTCTCTATTTACAAAGACCCAAGAACCATATAATGAACCGGCCCAAGCTGACATGATGATTTGATATTTGTGGTCATTTAATGTGGTGAAACATTTATCGCTGAATGATAAATTATTCCATTCACGGAATTCTTCCATATATTTAGCTTCATGATATTCTGATTGGTGCATTTTTCTATCAAATTCAACGGAACCTTGATCAGCAAAAAAAGCAGCAACAGAAATAGTAGGCATTGCAATCATAGCAGCTTTGATACTTGGATTGAAAGTTCTGAATCTTGCAGCTTGTCTATGTTTCATGTATTGGAAAAACCCAACTGATAATATACCACCATATATTAACCCTTTGGTACCTTCAGCAATGACATGGGAAATATGTGCGTCTTTTTCTTCTTTGGATAAAATCTTCATTATGAACAGTTAGGGAAAGGTATTGTTGTTGTTGTTATTCTAGAATATATAAATATTTAAAAAAAAATAGATAAAGAAAATTTTGAAAGATGGGTATTCCGATGCATATATATATATATAATTAAATAAATTATGGATCGCAATGGAACAAACCGGAATTTGAAAATGAAAAATGGCTCTGGATATTATTGTCCGCGCGACAATTAATCAAATTAAATTCAAACCCCGTTTAGGCGGACGCACAACCGATAAAAAAAAAATGAGTTCATACTTTTCTCTCCGTTCAGCTCAGATGTTTCTTTTTTTTTTTTTTTTAACTCGCGCGGAAATGAAAAAGCGCATAAACGTGACCTCATTATCATATAGATAGATTAATATATCATATTAATAGATCATGTACATTTCTGAATCTACCAAATTATACTGGAAAACTGATAAGTTAAACTTTTCTGCTCTTCTTCTCGATTATTATTTGTGCTTACAGGGTAGAAATTGATCAATATGGTAGAGTAACCTGGGTATCACATTCCATTCCCCCAGACATTTTGAATTATTTTTTTCTTGGTGGAAATCCTACCACGTAAACAATCAACCACACTTTAATTTGAGCAATATTTG
This sequence comes from Candida gigantensis, assembly GCA_030557085.1. NCBI lineage: Eukaryota > Fungi > Ascomycota > Pichiomycetes > Serinales > Debaryomycetaceae > Candida > Candida gigantensis. The sequence goes on from JAKTVG010000340.1 coordinate 49,877, forward strand.
CCCATTTATTCACCCTTCTTTTCAATTCTGAGTTGATATAACCTTATCAAACCCCCCAACTATTATTACCACTTCTTATTCCTTTTTCTCTTGTTCTCCTTCTTCATGCAAGTAAATATGGATCATTCACAACACCAAAAGATTCAAACTCCAGTCTCTTCACAAGGAGGTATGGACCATTCAATGCCAGGCATGGAAGATAGATGCTCTATGAATATGCTCTTCACTTGGGATTGGAAGAATAGTTGTATCGTGTTCAAATGGTGGCACGTGAAGACTCCATTAGGATTCTTTTTAACGGTGATTGCAATTATATTGTTATCAGGATTATATGAATTCATCAAATCTTGGTTCAGCAAATGGGAAAGAAATGAATTGGCAACATTGGCTGCTTCTAATAACCCTACTGAAACTCAAGAAAGGAAATTCAAGTTTAAAAGAGGTTTCATTTATGGATTCCAAGTGCTTTTCTCCTTTTGGTTAATGTTGGTATTTATGACTTACAATGGTTGGTACATGTTGGCAGTTGCCATTGGTGCCGGATTAGGAAACTATATATTTGGCGGCTCTAGTGACTCTGGATCCGCTAGAAGCATGTCTTGTCATTAGACTATGTAAGTAAGAACAAAACTAAGGTCGTCCTTTGTAGGATTTTGTAGTCAAATTCATAGTGCCCCAGAGAGTATTTATTGTGCAATTTTCATATTCGGTGATATCTGACTGTAAGTATACCAATCATAAAATTCTTCTCAACCCCTTGTATTCACTTAGCTTTTCAGTCTTATTGAATAATAACTACATTTATATCTGTTGTTATTTCTGGTTAATGGAGTAGGCAGGCACATCGTGCCCGATTTCTCGGTCTTGTGATCTAGCGAGAACTAGTGCAGAATTTTTTTTATTTATTTTTTTTTTTTCACTACAACTAGATGATGTCTATTTTCACCAGATTAGATAACTCCAAAATGAAACTCCTGAATTCATTCATCCTAGCTTCAAAACCGCGGTTGTTTGTGAATAAGAACCAAGTTGCTCATAACTATACGAGCTCCCGACTCAACAATCTGATACCTACCCAAGAACAAGCAAAGCACGATGGCCTTGCGTATTTTCAAACCAAAGGCAATGTATCCACAGAATCTGAAAACAACAACTTAACGCAAGAAACTACAACTGAGCTTGATTTTAATCTTGATCAACTTTTTGGTGAAGAGAACTTGTCAAAAAGGGAGTTGAACGATGATTCACCCACACAAGAACGCACAGCTCAGCTGAGAATTGATGATATTTTTGAGCAGGGGGAAAGTTCATTGAAAAATAATCTGAATTTCTTTACTCAGGGAAATGACTATAAATCCATATCAGAACCTTCAACTGGGGGTAGTATTAATTTTGATCAACTTCTTGGGGAAACCAGTTTACTAAGAAAGGGACGTAATACCCAGCCTGAAAATAAAAGGCAATCCAAATCATCGGACAAGCTTTTCTGGGGACAAGAGAAACTGATTGTTCCAAAAAGTAAGGATGCACCAGTGGATTTTCAAGACCTTGGAAGTTTTATTAAGGAGGCTTATGAAAAAAGTGGAAGTCAGAATGATCCAAAACTGTTGCGTATTAACAAACAAGAACAACTAGATTATTTTGATGCGCTCTTTTCCGCAACTGGTTCTTCTACTCAAGGTAGAGGTAGTAGACCTCAATACAGTTTAGGAATGCCACAGGTGTCTTCTTTGAATGAGGAAGTTAGGGAGAAATTGGTTTCCAAATGTAAAAAAGCATTACAACCAACTTTACAACATCTAGATACATTCAAATCGTCACCAGAATTATACGAGTATGCGGCAACTTTTTTAAATGAAACTTCAAAGAAATTGTCATTGAGCACTAAAAAATCAAAAAAAACTGACTAAAGATTCCATTGATAAAGAAGAGATTAAAAAATTGAAAAATGAGATATTTTTGGGAAATGAATTACAAGTAAAGAATAAAAATGTATGGTCTTCAGTTCATGATGACTATATTCTTAAAATAGAATCTGAATCGAAACGCACACCTAGTGAACCAATCTGTGATATATTAACCGTTCCTATGATTTTGAACCACATTTTGAATCTTTTGATATTTAAATTTTACCAAGGACAATTGGCATTAACTTTATTTGAACTGCTTGAAAATGATATTAATTTACATCACATCGCAGTGGATCAACTGACATTCAATGAAATATTGAGGTTGGTTTGGATTAATTACGGAAGTATCAATTTACATAAATTTCATAAATGTTATCTGAAGATGAAACTCTTGGGATTCTTGGGAGATATCAAAACTTTGAATATTCTTAAAATCGTGGTTTCGGAATATGATTACTTAAAACACGGTAAGCTGATTTTTAATAAACATGGTGATAAAGTTTTTACTCAACTTGATAATATGAGAATTACCTTTTTGGATAATGAATATAACGTATTGAAAGGACATTTAGAACGTCAACAACAACAGGAAAGTCGCAGGCATCATGATTCATTAGATTTTGGTAGTTTTGCAGACGATAAGATGCAAAAGACTAGATCAAGATCTAGATACTTTGGAGAATAATGGTAGTTGATATAACACTGTAGTTGTAGTAGTTGTCTATATATTTTTGATCTTTGCAGCTATTTGGCATTACTTGTACATAAATACACGACTAGTGGCCTATTTGTTTTTTTAAGGAGTCTGGCCCTGATTTCCACTGTTACCAATTTTTATCTTAGTAATTTTTTTCTTTCTTTCTTTTTTTTGTCTGTTGTGTGGTGGTTTCACTAGTTTCAGACTTTCGTATTTATCGAATATTATTGGTATCAATTCCAACTTACAATTAGAGATCATCTTCAAGGGAAAATAATCTGGTAGTATCCATCCGTACTTAACATGTCGCAATTTGATAATTATTACGAGCAATACCTGGTGAATGACCAGCAACAAGACTTCAATTCATCTTCAAATGTGCCAAGCATCCAGATAAGACAAGAGCAAGAAAACAACAATAACAACAATAACAACAACGTGCCCAGTATTAATGTGAAACAAGATAACTTTGACAATTTTTTAACTGGGTCTCTAGATATAAAAAGACAATTATCGCAAACATTAAACAATACAGGATCAGGGGGAAGTACCAGTGGATCCGGAGCCGGGGGGATATCCAAACCGCATTCCAGACGTAACTCCACAAATGTCAAGTCACAAGAAGGGAGTGATGACGAGGAAGATGATGCAAGTAATGAAGCCGGTAATGAAAGGAAGCGTAAGGATAATATCAATGATCGAATTCAAGAATTGCTTACTTTGATCCCACCGGAATTTTTCCTGAATAATAAAGAGAATAAAGGTAAGAATTCAACCAAAGTTGTGAAAGAGAGTAGTCCTGATGATGAATTGATGAGAAATTCCGGTACGAAGGATGGGAAACCAAATAAGGGACAAATTTTGACTAAATCAGTGGAATATATACAATATTTACAGAATTTAATTGATGAAAATAATAGAAAAGAAGTTGAATTAATTATGAGGTTCAAGACTTTGGAACTAAAAGCAGCTAATCAATACGCGGAGAATATTCCTATTAGAATAGGATTTACTAGTGCTGAAAAGGCACTTGGGGAAATTGGAGTAGGACCATGTGGTGAAGAGTATTTTAAAGATGTTCTAGTGCTGAGTGCAGCTACAAATAAACCTGCTAGAAGAGGAAGTACGAGTGGGTAATGCTGATATGTAATTTGTTTTATTATTTGCTGTTTTATTCTTTGTTTTCTTTTGTCAATGAATTAGTATTGTATATTTCTATTTTTGTTCGTGTAACATAAGGTGAGTATTTTTTTCTATAATATCTATTTTTTAATTCTACCTAAACGTTCATTTGCATCGGCATCGTCTTTTAACATATATGCTGGTAAATATTTACCTGTTGGTAATTGTAGTAAAGGATTTGGAATGGTAGTATCGACTCCTCCAAGCGAAGTATACCCTTGATCATACATTTCACAATATTTCACATTACAACCAATTAGGAAATCCCAAATATCTACATAATTCCAATGTAATATCGGATGAATACGTAAAAATTTTGGCCAGTTATGATCTGTCGTTTGTTCATATTGTAAAGTTTCTCCATAAGGATCAGAATGCCTAATACCTACAACCACTGATTTGACTCTCGTATTCACTTCATTCAAGTAGTATTGGAATCCTTCCTTTAATGAGCTTTTTATGATTATTGGGTTTAAATGGTAATGTTCTGTTGAAGAATGAATAAAATCAACTAGTTGTGGGAATGGAGTTTCGGAATTAATATAAATGGAATCTAATTTATAATCAGGAGGTAATAAATTCATCTCTGGATTTGTCATTTGAGTGGATGAAAACTTCTTGTGAATCGTAGCCATTAATAAAATCAACATCACAAGACAATCTTTACCTCCATTATAAGAAATTGCAATATCTTGAAGCCTAAAATTATATCAGTTAGTAAACAAACATTCTTTTTATTTTAAAAAAAACGACAATTTTACATACCCGTGCAAATCTATAGATTGCTCTAGTTTTTCCATAGTTTTAATGGCTTTCTGTTTCACTGACTCTCTTAAAGCAGGATCAAATTGATAGCTTTTATGTGTCGTAGCTATTACAGTACCATCTTCGATAGTAGCATTTGTTCTATCGTGTAAAAAATCCTGGACCAAAGCATAACACTCTGCACAACGTTGTAAAAACCCAATCTGTTCATCTCTGATGCGCTGGTTTGTCATTGTAATCCGCCTATTCTATATGACTCTTGTAGTTGTTGAAATAGTAATGCCGATTTTCGAAAAACTTCTAATAAGAAAAAAAAAACGAAAAAGAAAAAAAAATAGCACCGGATCATTCCACCATAATCGAACATACTAGTAAGTAATTATTGCCGAAAAAAAAATTTTATTTAAAGTGTGGGGGTGGGAGGGCAGTTTTATAGACCCGAAACTATTTATCTACATTATATGCATATCTATTTGGTCTTATATAACAACTGCAAGAAGAATTCCTTTGTATCATTATCCCAGTACCACCAAAATCCATCAGACATTTTATTTTCTTCAGTTGGTTTATCTATTTCTTTCTTATTCGGAATCACAATAGCTACATTATCATATGGTTCTGCAGATATTATCAAATATTGGTATTTGTTATCTCCATCCTCTTCTTCTTCTTCATCTTCTTCATCTTCATCATCATCATCAGTTTTGTATTTCTCAATGAAGTTATGACAACTTATTTGGTTCTTTGACGTCAACTCATAATACGACATAATTCTGAACATAGGTTCCTCAACTGTTATTTTCGGTAGCTTGATATTTATCAAAAGTCCAACTTGTAAAGTTTCAGGATCACGAACTTTAGTTATTTTATACGTTGGTTTTCCAATCTTTTTCCAATGTCGCTTTTCGATACTATTAATACTTAGAATGTTTTGAGATCCAAGTTGATATTCTCTTTGCTTATTTTGCTTCTCATCCAATATCCTTCTTCTCTCCAAATTCAAATGATGTTTTCTTCCTCCTAAATGGGATATATATGAAGACTCATTGATATGCGTCGTAAGACATAACTTACATTCAAGCATACCTAAATGATTTCGAAACACGTATGGATCATTATCTAAATCTAGCACATGTGTAGCCAACAACTCTTGCACCCTCTGTTTTGTTTGAACGTTGATAGTTTCATTACTGGCTATGCCACCTGCACCTTTTTTGGAATTAACTCTTTCTGAATAATCCATATTGTTATGTCTCGGATTTAACGTAAATGTGTACTCATCGAAGGAAGTTCTCACATCGAACGGGTTTCTATTTTTTTGTCTCCCTCACCAAACCGAACCGAACCAACCCACAGGACAAGAATGTCGCAAGAAAGTGTAAATGTCGCAAGAAAACAAAAACGTATCTTCTCATTTTTGTATATTGCCATAAAGGGCGAACAGAACAGAACAGAACAATTACCAACAACGCGTATATTATTTTTGAGACAAATGGAAGTCGAAAAAAAAAAAACATATTAAATTTCAATCTTCATAATACTTTTATATTCCACCACCAACAACAACAACAACAACAACAACAACAACCTTGTGAATATATCACTTATCTTGAATCAGTACTTTGCTTTTTTATTATTTGGCTAGCTTGTTAATTCACTTGCATCAACGACTCAGAACTTACAAATTCACTAGATAGTGCTAATCATCAAGACCAGAAAATCTTTCCTACGTTTTTTATTTTTTTTACATTTCAACAACCATGGATTCACCAATACATATAGGTGATTTGACAACACAGTCCATTCAACAAAGATTGTTGGAAACACATATTAACAAGGGAAACAAATGCACTTCATTGTCTACGATTTCTTCAGCGACTTATTCAGGAGTTAAAACCATCCAATTAACATTAAAAATAAACACCAATAAAATTGACAACGATTTTGATGAAGAAATCATAGTTTTACGGAAAGTACAAGACTCTTTTGTTAACGTCACTCAATTATTTCAGATTTTAGTCAAGATTGGTCTATTATCTGAAACTCAAATAAATAATTATTTTGATAATGAAATTTTATCAAATTTGAAGTATTTTGGATCTTCAAGCAAAAGTCCACAATATTTAGATTTGAGAAAACATGAAAACAACCACCTTAAGGGTATTTGGATACCTTATGATAAAGCTGTTCATTTGGCTTTGAAATTCGATATTTATGAAATTACAAAGAAATTGTTTTTGGTTGATGTTCACGATTTCGAGAGGTTACCTAAAGCCAACAAAAGAGTATATGATGAAGATGATAGTAATGGTAATGAATTGTTGGATTCTCCTTCTAAAAAACAAAAATTGGATAAATCTTTAAAGGAAGACTCGGATAAAACTGAAGAAAAAACTGGTCCCCACCGATTAACAGATTCTTTGGTAGCCAAGAACCCAGATTATCCATTTACTTTACCAACAATAGTTATTGATGATGATAATGCAGACGTTGCTAATGATATCAAAGTGAAGTTGGGTGAAGTGTTTAAACGTGACGATGAGCAACCGGATGGAATTCTGTTTCAAGAGGTCAAGAAAGCATTTGCAGATACGTTAAAGAAATATACACCAGAAGCGATTATTGATATTCCGTTGGATCAAAACGGTCAAACCGCCTTGCATTTCGCATCGACTTTGGCTTCATTGAATTTGGTATCTGCGTTTATTGAACTAGGATTAAATTCTCCAATTAGAGGAAACAGTTATGGCGAGTCCCCATTGGTGTCATGTATTCAAGTTACGAATTCTATGGAAAAGGGTAATTTCACTAAAATTTTTACTGATTGGTTATATCCCAACATTTGGCTTCTTGACAAGAAAAAGAGAACAATTTTCCATCATTTGGCCTTGCAAATTGATAAAAATGACAGTTATAAATTCTATACAACCAAGATTTTAGAATATATCATTGCTGGTAATGACCAAAAGTTAGTTGATTTCAGAGCCAAATTGCTTAATGCTCAAGATGAGGAAGGTAATACTGCATTGCATTTTGCTATTGAGAGAGAATCCAAATGGTTCATTAAAGTTTTACTTGAATTGGGTGCTGATATTACAATAGCCAATAAGCGCGATATCAAACCATCTGATTTTGAAATCATAAAGGATGTAGATCTGTTTGAGACTGAAGATCAATTATTTGATTTAATATCGACTGGTTTGGAATTTTTGAATAAACGATTGGAAGTCGGTGGTGGTGAAATACCCAAGATTGAAAGTCCAAAAGTGAAAACCACTCCTAAACTAGTGATAGACGAAGAGGATACTTCTGCGTCGGGAAAGATATTTCAAAGTATCCAACAATTGCTTTTAAACACCAATGCTGAATATGACGGTTTCTTGAATTCTAAAAGAAAAGAACTTAAACAATTGGATAAAGCACTTCATGATGCAACTATTGTAACTGCCAACAATCGTTTTAACACTAAGAAAATCACTGAGAAATTAATTAAATTGGACAATTTAAAATTACAAGTTGCAAATGTAACTGATAAATTGGCTCTTTCCAAACAAGAATTGGATGAAGAAATTGATGAAAATAAAGAATATGATGCTGATGAACCGTTTATAATACCTTCATTATTTGAAAAATTGAAAAAGGGTGAGTCGGTAGAGAATTTGAAAGCTGATGACTCTTTCTTGAGTCAATTACAACCTGCATCAATTCTCAAGGCAAGAATCAAGGCATATAGAGAAATCAACGATAGGTTAGAGAACGAATTACAAACCTTAGTTGATTACAGTGATTTGACTTCTAAATTTAAGAAAGTCGTGAGTATTTGTACCAATGTGGGTGTGAATGAAGTGGATGAATTTTTGGATGGTTTACTAGAAGCCGTTGAAGGGCAACAATAAAAGGTCAAAACACAACAAGAACAACGTTTTCCTCCTTGTCTTCTTCTACAGAAGATTACATTCTAGCATTATTTTATTACTTTTCGATATTCATTAATACGAAATACATGTATTTGTTATAAACCACCCTGATTTCTGTATCACGTTTCTCGCCTCTATATCTAATTTTTTTTTTTTTATTTTGGGAATGTGTATAAAGTTTTCCCAAAAAATTCATTATACTAATCCCAGATAAGAATTCAATGCCGATGCTATACTCGTATCTAACTGAGCCAATCTTTTAAAATCCTGCAAGTCTAGTTTATCGGTTTCTTTGTCTTTTCCCAACAATTCGAAATATTTATCCACTCTTGCCTCTGGGGTCTGTTGACCAGCTGGTAGTTCAATCATTGGGCCCACCATTTTATAAGTGGCTTGCATTATAGGTAACATGTCTTTATATCCAATTTTTCCTTCTTTTTTATAATCATACATTTTAAAACTCCAATTGATCTTTTGTTCTTCTGTTCCTCTACTTGTTATACTCAATGCAATTATAAATTCTTTAAAATCGATATATTTTGAATTATCCAAATCGAAAACACGAAATAAATAATGACAATATTCCGTTGGATCTCCAAACGGGAAAAATTGTTTATACACTTTAACGAATTCTTCTTCTGATAATTGACCCAGGGGACAATCTCTAAGGAAACCCTTGTACCATTGTTGTAGTTCACGTTTGTCAAAATACGTTGCTTGTCGAAGTTGTTTCAAATCATCTTTTGATAATTTAGATACCGTCTTTCCCATTTTTCAGTTTATTGATTTTATATGGAAATTGGAAATGCTGGGGAATGGTTTTATATAGTTGTCTATAACTGGATGTTGTTCAAAGGTTCGTGTTGTCAAGATTGATTGACAGGTTTCGTTAAGGGAAAAAAAATTAAATAACTTTACTAAGAGCGAAAGAGAGAGAGAACTTCTATTTTTTAGACACGACTCTTGAAACTAAGCATTATTCCTCATTGTAGCAATTAACAGAGCAAAAAAAATTTCATTGATTCATACTTTACATTTCCTTCTCCACAATTACAATTACACCCAATAATCATGTTGACAAGTATTTCCAGAGTTGCTCCAAAAAGATCATTTTCTACTATCCTGTATCTTTGTGCTAATCATGGCAAACCTCAAAACCCACCAATAGATACGGAGATCCATTTGAAAATCCAACCAATTGTAAGAACGGGAGAAACAATCGAAGTTAAAAGAGCAAGACTATTATATCAATCACGTAAAAGAGGTATTTTGGAAAGCGACTTATTGTTGAGCAGATTTGCTGATAAGTATTTGAATAAATTGACAATGGAAGAATTGGATGAATATGACAAATTATTAGATGAAGCTGATTGGGATATTTATTATTGGGCAACTAAGAATTATAAAATTACTCCAATACCTGATAAATGGAAAAATTCAAAAATATTGAAAGAAATTCAAAAAATCGCTGATAATGAAGAAAAAGTCATTATGAGAATGCCAGAATTGGATTTGGGAGATAAGCAAGAATCAAAATGATTGAGTTTGTTGTTCTGATTTTTATTTTTGCCTTTTTGCGGACATTTCCCAGTTGAAGATACTAATTTATCTAATGTATCTGTTCTTTAGTCACAGAGAAATTGTATATATATGTATGGCTTTTTGAATACCATAATAGTCACATTCAAATAATGTGTAAGCCATAATTCTTCATATTGCACGACCTTGAATAGTTTTTTTTTTTTTTTTTTATTGAATTTTTTTTTTTTGGTTTCCATAAAAAAAACATTAAATAAAAGTCACTTCGTCTCTTTCAACCTACTTAATCATCGAAACAACAAATATACAGAGCTTATATTTTTATTTTAATAATTGCAGATTATTTATTTATTTCACTTGTTGTATTTTTTATTGGTGAAATACTTGAAACGAAATTGATTAGAAACTAGTCATCTGTTAACAAAAAAGACTGAAGCATCGTTCCCCGGTTACAACCCCCAAGAATTTAATACAAGAATAACAGATGTCATATAACAACAACGGGCATTACAACGCGAGATATGGTAAGAACCAGGGTAAGAAACCATACGACAATGCCTCAAATGGCCGAGAGTCATCAAGTCAACCAAGCAACAAAAATGCCAGCACATATATAGGTGCAGCAGGGAAGGACCGTGAAAGTGGCAAACCATCCTCATCTTCATCATATAATCGACGAGACAACTATGGAAATTTTGGGTATAGATCAAGATATGAGTCATACACACCAAAGAATAACCAATCTGGCTCCAACTCATATTACAGAAATGGTCCTCATAGTGGAAGCTCATATTATGGCTCTGGAAGCCATGCAAATAATTCACATAATGCCCACAGCTCTAGCGGATCAGGCAGTAATAATTCTAATGGTGTCATGAGTAGAAGACGACCTGGAGTTGACAGGTATGATTCTTATTCCAAATACCTGGAAGGAAGTGATAAATTCATCTCAAGAACCAATATGAGAAAGGATTCTGGTCCTGGTGCTGAGTCGGACATAAAAGATGAGAAAAGAAAAACATCGTATGGAAGTGGGAATTCTACTCCTGATCGAGTCAGTGGATCTACAGCTACTGGTCATGACAATCGAATTTGGAAATCCGGGGAGGATGAACAATACAGGAAAGGTTTTGAAAAAGGCAATGATATAACAAGGAGGCCCAGTGACAAGGATGGAAAAAGTCCCCTTCCCAAAAATGATTCACGAAAAAGTTCTGCAGGTGATATTTCGAGTCTAAAATTTTCAAAGGAAGGATCTAGAAATGCTTCTAAAGAAAGTAGTAGGAGAAGTTCAATAATTACCACAGATCACAACATAGAACCGGAACCTCCTAAACGTTTGGATCCTCCAGTCCCTAAAAATATTGCAACCACTGAGAACAAGGACAACACAATATCGGCATCTAATAGTTCAATACCGAGCAAGGAATCTACCAGTGTATCAAGTCTTCCAGTCAAAAAGAAAACGTCATTTACTGATTACTTAAAGTCTGCCAAAGCGAAAACGAAAGACGACAAAGAAAGAATCCCAAGCTATAGTGAACCATCCGACAATGAAGCGAATAAAGTGGAAACAACTGAACATCCAGAGCCAGTGCCACAATCCGCAAAAGATGACGAGGAAGTTAAATTACCTCAAGATCAGGTTAATGGTTCAGAAAAAGAAAAAGTGGAAGCTGATAAAACATCCATGATTGCTCCCAAGCTTGTTACTACAGAATCATTTGCCGACACTTCTATGCTATCGCCAGTTAATGAAACGGATACAGATTTTAACTTTAATGAATTGGCAGAGATACCCGAGGACAAGGAAGACTTAAAGGTGACACCGAATGAAACTGAAAAAACAGATGATTTGGGTGAAATTTCAGAGGCTGAAACGGTCATTACCGACAACTTACCCCACTTGGATGAAGGTGAGAAACTAATTCGTAAGAAGGATCAGGATTCAAACAGACATAATTTGAAGAAGAAGTCGCATACTATTTTTACCTCAGATGAAGAAGAGGACCAGGACGAGGACATGAAAACTGAAATAAGGGTAGGTCCAGAAGATGCCCACAGTCGACCAACCGAAGCTAGTGATATATCTGAAAATAAGTTAGAACAGCATGAACCAAAGGTCGAAAAGGATTTGTCTAATCACCTGTATACTGGTTCTACAGATAAACACAGTCAATCTGAGGAGAAGGTACATACCAAACTGGAAAAAGTAATAACTGAACCTACTCCCAAGAAAGTCGTCACTGTGAATGAACATGAAATTTTCGAAAAGCCAACTACCGAAAAACAGGAACTGCGACAATTTAAATCCAAGAAGTTGCCATATAAAATCAAACGCGATTCAAGTGGTAGGTCATTATTGCAAAGAGCATGTAAGAAGGGAAATTTTTCAGATGTCAAAGATTACATAGAAAGAGGGGCAAGTGCCAATGAAAATGATTTTTGTGGGTTTACCTGTTTACATGAAGCTGCATTGGAGGGTCATACGGAAATTGTTAAATATTTAATTGATCATGGTGCTAATGTTAATGCTAAGGCTGACGAAGCGGGTGACTCAGAAACTGCTTTGATTGACGCTGCTGAGAACAAGCATCTTGACACGGTGAAGTTATTATTGGAAAACGATGCCGATCCTACTATTTTCAACATTGATGGATTTACTGCGTTGACTAAAATTTATAACAAACATCAAGGTGAAGAAGGATATGAAGAAATTATTCGAGTATTAGAAGAAGCCAATGCCAAGTTCAACAACCGTTTGCCAAGAGAATCAAATTCAAATTCTCACTCTCCGGATAATAGTAGTACTATTGTTTATGATCCAAATGATGCTTACTTTGCAGATTTGATTAAAGGAAGAGGAATCTATAAAGCCGCTGCAGAGAACTTTAAAGAAAGCACTGCAGAATATTTTGTTTCTGGTCATAACTTGGAAGAAAAACCCGACATATTAATTTTGGCCGCAAGAAATGGGCATGCAGAATTAGTTGATATCATTTTGGGCTTGAATCCGACTTCTTTTAATATTGATACCGAGTCAAGCTGTGGTGTAACTGCATTGTTGGCTAGTATAGGGCGTGGTCATTACGAAGTTGTTGAATCATTGTTATCGAAAGGTGCTGACCCTTTTAAGACGAGGAGAAAGGATGGATTGAATGGATTAGAAATTGCACAACACTCACCACACTTTGATTCCAGGGAAGTCAGTACTATAATAAAGTACATGGAAAAGAAAAGTGGAACAAAGATAGTCTCTGGTGTTCCGTCTAGAGTTGTATCGAGAGTAACTTCTCGGGTCACATCAAGGGCACCATCTGTGCCGGTTTCGTCGGATGAAGAAATGGAGGATGAACCTCAAGTTGAGGAGGAACCCGAGGAAGAAGAATCTTTAAGTCAAGGAATACTGGAACATGAAGATGCTAATGATGCAATGAGTGTTGTCGAATCTGAAGAGAAGAATGACTACAAAATTGAAAAAACACACAGTAATGAGGAGAGAAAACGGAAATACGAGAACATTGAAAATGAACCTAAACAACTTAAGAAAGCCAAATCAGATTCAAAATTGAGAACATTCCAAGAAGATTTGTCGCTCACCAAACTGAACACAATTGAGACTTCTCAACCATTGACTGTACAACAAACTCTGCCCGTGTCTACGAGTCCTCCACCTTCCCAAGCAGTCACCAAAGTGCAAGAGGAGCAGAAGATAAAGAATGCAGAAGAAACAAGGTTATGGCAAGAGAAGGTTGAAGCGAAGAAAAAGGCAAGAAGAGAAATGTTTTTGAAATCTGAAAAGGAAAAGGAACTCAAGAGGAAAGAGGAAGAGGAAAAACGTATAGAAGAAGAGAAACGGATTGTTAAAGAAAAGGAAGAGATGAAACTGAGATTAGCCAAGGAGGCGGAAGAAAAATCCAAAGAATTACAAGAAAGGAAGGTTGGTTTGAGACATGCATTAACTTTAGATCATTATCCAATTGGATTGAGACATTTGAGATTTGACGGGAATACCAGTTCTGCAATTGCTAGTAAGTTTTTACCACTATATGTTTTTATTATAGACGGGCAGAGATTTGTTATTGACTTACAGGTTGCGTTAATTACTTCAACTGCAGTCGGTAAGGTTCTTGAACAAGTAGAACCACACCAGAGACGAGTTGTAGATGCAAATGAAAAAACAAAGACATGGAAATTGTTTTTTGAATTTATTGGTCTTGATCCAAAGCAACCGCATAATAATCAAAAAGCTTTAAGAGTAACTGGTCAAGCACAATTCCAAAACTTGTTACTCAATTTCATTGATGCAGATTTGATGAAAAAGTATTTGGAGCAACACCCTGAGATTTCTGAAAAAATTAACGAAAACCAAATTGAAGTTAGTTTAGATTCCTTGAGTGCTTTTGATGATTATGCAGATGATAATTTAATTGTTGATGGTAACATGGAAATAATCATTGATTCAAAGAAAGTTGAAAAATTTGTACCTCCTTGTTTAAGTAACAGGAAAGATATTCTCAGAACCGTCAGCACTTCAGCACATCCTTTGTGGTGATTCTTTATATAATTGTGTAGTAATACTTATAGTTTTGATTCAATATATCTTCTTTAATTTATCTTGTTAACAATATTCGTGGTACAACGATTTTGCAGCGCATCATCGACTTCATTCCAAAAAAAAAAAAATTAATGCTTTAAAAAAATGGCATACAATATTGCCGGTACCAAGACCATTACATAAATATACCAAAGAACTAATGAGCGTACGAAAGTATGTATAGAAACAAATATTATTTTTGCTTTTCAAATTCCATACTAACTTTATTATAGAGTAAATAAATCTGATCTATACGACCTGCAATCCGATGATGGGTCCGATTCCGAAGAGTACATCGCTCCTAAACTAGACTTTGAATTTACAAATGTGGTGGACGTTATAGAGACAACGGATCAGATAAAAGAAGTAGAAAACGATGTTGATAATGAATTTGAGTTCCCTTTATTTGCTACTGCAGAGGTAACTGCAGATGAAGATCGAGGTAGAAGCGCAAATGTTGAACCGTCGATAATGAAGGTTTCACTTCGTGAACAATCAGAAGAGCGAATAAATAATGAAAGACCAGAATCATTTTATTTTTCAAAGTATACAGATAAAGAGAAGGATCAATTTAAACAATGTGCTGTAACTGGAGAAGATATCTATAGCCAAATATTTATTCAAGATAATCAGCCGTGGAAATGTCTAGATTTGAATAAATATAATGCACAAATTGAAATTCAAATAAATAGGAAAAAATCTGAAAAACAAAAGAATAGACCAGGCAAGAAGAAGAGGGAATTGAAGATTGTGTGTCATCAGCGAAAATTGGAGAAAGCCAAAGCAAAGAAATTGGAGGAAGAGAAATTACAGAAAAGGTTGAAGAAACAAGCGTACTTGAAAAAATCGAATGGAAAGAATAAACCTAATCAGAAAAGAATTCAAAAACCAAAGGGTGGCATCAATAAAACACTGATGAAACCTAAATATAGAACTGAGTAAATAGCGTAATCGTAATAAATTTTCAATATTAACTACTTGGTTGAGTGAAAAAACTCAAATAAAAAACGTGACCTCGCTTACAAAATAAAATCCTCATCATATTGTTAGAATTAAGGCGCTTTAGTGTGTTTAAATATGCATGGGTGTTGCTAGTTTTAATATATACTATATAGTATCACCATGGTGTTTAAATGGTTATTTAGTATGTTTATTGTAAAAAAACTATGAATAATATATAACAAGATACTGTGCCGTAGTAGGAGGTATTAATTTAATACCATTTGTTTATAATTAGACCTCAAAGCTGGATCTACGAGGGCAGACAACTATAGGAAACATTAAATGTTGACTTTAATAAAGTAAAATCACGCATTATACCACCACATCAAAACAACAAAAAAATATAAACTACTATGAAGAAAAAAAAAATTCCAACACGAACAAAACCTCCATTTCTTACAACCACACTTATAATCTGAACCCATATAGTTTGCCACATAATGAAGAACTTACTTTCCTATATACTACCTATTTTTTGCATTTTAAATGTTGTGCTTTCAGAGTCACCAGCGGATTCTGCCGAAAGTCAACCAAATCGTCATTCAAACAATTGGGCCGTCTTGGTGTCCACTTCAAGATTCTGGTTCAACTATCGTCATATGGCAAACACTTTGAGTTTATATCGTACTGTGAAAAGATTGGGGATTCCAGACTCACAAATCATTCTTATGTTATCTGATGATATTGCTTGCAATCCAAGAAATGCGTTCCCAGGTTCGGTGTTCAACAATATGGATGAATCCATCGATTTATATGGTGAATCGATCGAGGTAGATTACAGAGGATATGAAGTCACTGTTGAGAATTTCATGCGTTTATTAACAGATAGATGGGATTCTGATCAGCCAAGATCGAAAAGATTATTGACAGACGAAAACTCCAATATTTTTATATATTTGACGGGTCATGGGGGCAACGAATTTTTAAAGTTTCAAGACGCTGAAGAAATCGGTGCTTATGACTTGGCTGATGCATTTTCTCAGATGTACGACCAAAAAAGATATAATGAGATCTTCTTCATGATCGATACTTGTCAAGCAAACACGATGTATGAGAAAATCAATTCTCCAAACATCTTGGCAGTTGGATCGTCTGAATTAGATGAGTCCTCATATTCGCATCATTCGGATATGGAAATCGGTGTTGCTGTTATTGACAGGTTTACTTACTACACATTGGACTATCTTGAAAAGATCGATAGAGACTCGAAGGAAACAATGGATAAGTTATTTGCCGAGTATACATTTGAAAACGTTCATTCTCATCCAGGTATAAGAACAGATTTGTTCAAGAGAAATGTCGACGAAGTGTTATTGACAGATTTTTTCGGTAATGTTCAAAATGTGGTTGTTGATGATGTTGATGCAGAATTGTTAGAAAATGAGCAAGTGTCAATGCCCCCAGCTGATAATAACCAATCTCAAAATTCAATCAAAGAAAGAGGGCCAATTAGGTTCAGTTTCGAATGCGATGAAAACTCTAAATCATTGATCAAAGTTTCCCAATCCTTGGCAAGAATTTTTGGTCTAGTAACAGTTGGTGTTGTCGGTGTATTATGGCTTATATCCTCTAAATTTTAAGTATAGAAGAATATCTAGAACTTGATTATGATAAAAAAAAAAGAAAAACAATCTTGAAATATACCTGTAGTCACCGTCTGATAACGTTCATAGAACCAATTGCGTAATTTTGTAACATGATCTATAATATTGCACTATAAACTACGCTATATAATTATTGCAGCAGTCACGTTAATCGCCCAAGACCAGAACTAAGTGATTCGGGATCCCTTTATCATACCAAAACATTGCTAAAAATAAAAAAGAACTGGGGTTATCCTAAAGAAAATACATGAAAGAAAAATGCGTTAAAAAAAAGGTATACTTACCCAATAGACATAATCAATCTTTGACATCATTATTTGCTCTTTGAAATCAAAAACTCGGATCTGATACTGAAGGAAATACTAAACACGGTGAAAAATGAAATGAAAATTAAAACAAAAAAAAAATACTACTGGAAAGCTTGCGTGAAAAAATATTGGGACTAAAAATATGTGGACTTTATATGTGGAGGGATCATAGGATGCATTTTGCAAGAGTGTTATATTTATACTGGTTGTTTCGCTTAAAATTTGTTACTATTTCTCTGAGGAATATGAACGGTTATCGCGGATATTTCTGGGAGGAAGGTGAACGGTTATTATTTAACATTTCTTTTGCATTTCTAGTTGTGTTTTGATGACTTCATATGCGGTCGTATTGAATTAAAAATAAAAAAAAACTCTAGTTTGCATTGATAAGTACAGCACAATAGCGGAAGGGGAATCATTGGATATAAACTTGTGTAGAAAATCGGAATTTGGAGGAGGCGAACACTAAATAATCGGAGTAAGCTATAATCAAACGGAGATTCTGGAGTTGATCTTGGGATTTCTATAATTAAATAATCAAATAAAAAATTTTTTAAAACACTGGGCTCTGAGGTATCACATTCTACATACCGTCAGTTTCATAAAAAAAAAGTATAGTTAATACAAAAATATAGGGTATTCCTTAATATCACTTATGGCAAGTGCTCTGGACTTCAACGATAACATGACATGCTGGGACTTGATGGATTGGTTAGTATATTTACTTACCTGGTTTGTTGGGTGGCAACAGCAGAATAACGAAATTAAGTATGAGATAAAAAAATAATTTTTGAGGAGGAAGTTTGTGATGTATATATAGAAATATCTTTTTTAGTTCCTGCACATAGTTTGAGACATGACCAGGTCAAGGTGGTACCAGCAAACAGTCACCAGTTTATCTCCAGATTACATTGCATGCAAATGCATGAAGGAATGAGTGGTCTTCATCTTGCATTATCTTTTTCTGAAAGTAGTATATGCTTATATTTGGCATACACTTATATACACTGTTTTTCTCAAGACTCAATGAACCCTTCTGATAATTTGTCCAACTTGATTCTTGTTAATCTCACTATTTCTTTCAATTCCTGCTCACTGTATTTTCCCCTTAAGTTAGAATCGTCTAAATCGTCTAATACTAACTGATTGTAATTCAAATTTATTCTTCCTAGACTTCGATCATTTAACCAAGTCCGTATTGATAACTCCTCTTGTCTCTTCAAACTTTGCATTGTTGAAACTTGTGTCAACTGAAGGCAATATTAAGTATTGATTGCCTCTAATTCTAATTCTTGATGGATACATGTAGTTGTCTGTATCCACTTCAATATACTGTTTTGGAGCACTGGTCGTTAATCTACTGAATATTGAAAATGTTGTAAACAATGCAATAAACAAAATGTTGGAGCCAGTTATAGTGCTGCTTAAAAATGGTATTGGTACCAAGTCTCCAATCGATTCTATTAAAGCCAGAATCTGTTCAATAATAGATTTCGGAGCTTCTGGTTCTGCAGTCTTGACGGGTTCTTCGGGTGCTTCTTTCCTGAGAGTCCCCTTCCTATTACCAGCTTTACGTTTACCAGCAGCTTCTTTCTTGTCTGCAACTTGATCAACTATTGAATTAATAATGCCAATCATAGTCTTCATGGAATTCTTCTGTCCATCGATTGTTCCCTTTTCTATTGCCCCCTTGATCCATGATTTCCCACTCCACTCAGTTGAAGTAACGACGTAGATTTTGTATTATTGGCGGCCCAACTCAAAAATATCTTGGTTTTAACTTTGAATGAATTTCAATTAGGCACATCAGGAGTTTGTGTGGTTTGTTCTACCTCGCAGTACTTATCCGTTTGATACTCATCCAACTTATCATCAATAATACACTTTGTTTGCTTTGGACCAATCGCTCCTCCTAATGGTTTGATATATGTGTAATGTCTTTCTTTGTTATCTTTAGATAAGCCTTTGATTGATGATTCTGAAATATCAAAATTCTTTAGAAATTGTAATAGCAATCGTTCATTCTCCGTTCGTGATGTGAATGTTAACCCCTATAAGTAAATTTAGTACAGTAGCACCGTGGACTTTTTTGCAACTGGATACACACAGAACTAACGCTCACGTGATTTATTGCGAAATTTTCAACAGTAGAATGAATGGTTTAGAAAAAAAAATTTTTCACATCGATTTTTTCATTTTTTTTTTCACAATTCTTTTCAACACTTCAAATTTATTCTTCAACCTACAATAATGGTATGTGGTTAACCCCTTATTTTTTTTTTTTGAATAGTTGGAACAACATCCTCCTTGTATGTCACAAATCCCTCTCTTTATCAGACTTAAAGAACTAAAAGGTTATGTGCATCTAGGAGTGATGGTTTGTTTGAATGTATCACAAGTCATCCAATAATTTTAGTTACTATTATTATTCTGCTTGTGAATACTTTCACTGTCGTCACTTCTTTTAGATGATGCACAGGCTGAGTATCTTTTAATGGTACTGTAGAGTAAAAGTGAAAACAGAAAACTGGATTGTTCGTTGACATTAATTTTGAGAACCCCAATTTTTTGGAAACTAACTTTACTCAATGACACAGCCTTCTTCTAAAAAAGTTGCTCCAGCTCCATTAGCTACTAAATCCAAAGCTTCCACCAGTACAAAAAACCCATTATTTGAATCTTCTCCAAAGAATTTCGGTATTGGACAATCTATCCAACCAAAGAGAAACTTGTCTAGATTCGTTAAATGGCCAGAATATGTTAGATTGCAAAGACAAAAGAAAATCTTGTCTATGAGATTGAAGGTTCCACCATCTATTGCTCAATTTTCTCAAACTTTGGACAAGAACACTGCTACTCAAGCTTTCAAATTGTTCAATAAATACAGACCAGAAACTTCTGTTGAAAAGAAAGAAAGATTAACCAAAGAAGCTGCTGCTATTGCTGCTGGCAAATCCGCTAAGGATGCTTCTCCAAAACCAGTTGTCGTCAAGTACGGTTTGAACCATGTTGTTTCCTTAATTGAAAACAAAAAGGCCAAATTGGTCTTGATTGCCAACGATGTTGATCCAATTGAATTAGTCATTTTCTTGCCAGCTTTATGTAAGAAGATGGGTGTGCCTTACGCTATTGTGAAAGGTAAAGCTAGATTGGGTACTTTGGTTCACAAGAAAACTTCTTCAGTCGCTGCTTTGACTGAAGTCAGTTCTGCTGATGAATCCGAATTATCCAAGTTGGTTTCTACCATCAATGCTAACTTCATTGAAAAATACGAAGATAACAGAAGACACTGGGGTGGTGGTATCATGGGTTCTAAAGCTAATGACAAGATTGCTAAAAAGGCTAAAGCTGCCGCTGCTGCCGTCAGTACTTCTTAATTAATAGAGAGATAACCTTTAGAGAGTCTATATAGTAACTCTTTGTTCCTTTTTTGCTTCTTTTGTATTGTATATTAGTTATTACACGTTGTTCTTACGTTTATACATAACAGTTCGTTTTAATATAACTTTGGTGTGGTGTTTTTATTTGCAGCATTTAAAATAGGGCTATAGCCCTAAGAGCAAGATGAGTTTTGGTGTGCGCACGAAATCTCCAAATCTTTGGTACTGGTGCGACAGGCAAGGGCAATACAAAAAAATTATCAGAGTTTTTCTTCCACGCATAATACTTTAACTAGTATCATCAGTATTGAATAAGTGTATGTGGAACCATATAGATCGAACTATGGAGATATAAAGGACGTCGGATAGGGGAACTATTGGAAGAACTATTTAATATAAAGAATGAGGGACGAGAGTTAAGTAATGGAAAGAAGGAACTCGTTGAAGATCTTGATTCCAAATGGGATGATGAAAAATTGACAATGTCCAAACGTCTTTATCAAGCAAACCAAACAAAATACTAACTTCATTATTTAGAACAATGTCTAAGTCAAAGAATCATACCGCTCACAACCAAACCAAAAAAGCTCACAGAAACGGTATCAAAAAGCCAAAGACCTACAAGTACCCATCTTTAAAAGGTGTTGATGCTAAATTCAAAAGAAACCACAGATACGCTTTACACGGTACTGCTAAAACTTTAGCTAAAGCTAGAGCTGAAAAAGCTGCTGCTTAAATCATGTGGGCTGAAGAACTAGTGAATTAAAAAAACAGAATAATTCTAAAATTGTATCATATGTTCATAATCATTGTATTTTCGTTTACGATTTAGAAATTTAATATTAATAATGGAATGCAATTTATACAATGACTTTATTGGTGGCCATATCAGTGAAATATTAAGTTAGGCTCACAATGTAGGATTTCCTGTATTACTCTTTTTTTTTTGCCCTGTCACTTTCTAAGCATACTTTTTTTTTCCCACTACTTATACAGGTGTTGCAAAAAAAGAAAAAGAAAGAAACTATTAACCATAATCATCTTATTAACAAGCTTGCATTATATCTTCCAATGACTGCCGATTCATCGAAGCATTATCGGGTTTATATTAAGAATCTCAATTATCTGACTTGTGAAGAAGATTTGGAAGAGTTGTTCAAAGAATTCGATCCGTAAGTGTCTAACCGCTGAGCTTGTGTTGGTACAATAGTTGGCATACTAACCCAATCAAACAGAGTCAATGTATTGATCCCTAGTTATACAATTCATTTCAGCAGAAGTGGTAGGCACAGACCATTAGGTATTGCATATGCTGAATTTAAAAATGAAGATCAACTTGAATCTGTTGTCAGGCAATTTGATGGGTATGTTTTGAAGAACAGAAAGATCACCGTAAAGAAGCATATGGCGTATGATCCAAACAACCGCCGTTTCTCGTTGAAGAAAAGATCAGCATCAAAAGCGTTGAAAAGTGAAGTGGCTGATAATCAAGAGGCTCCAATATTGGTATCAACTTCGGCTTCTGTTCTGGGTCTGGCTTCGGTTGCAACTCCTGCAGCTGATAAAACTTTGGAAGCAAATGCAATTATTGTCCCTGTCAAGAATTCCAATAACAAATCCGAGCAGCTTTCACTGGATACGATTCTTATTCCAAAAGCCCATGCTAAAGTAACTGATGAAATTCTTACAGAGTTTTTCAAAGATTACAGTCCTACTCAATTTTATATTTTCAAAAGCAAGAAGCCAAAACTTAAACCAATCAATCTTGGTGGATCTTATGTCAGTGTTTTAGCAAGGGTAGATGCATCTAAATTTAAATTGGAAGATATTATTGTTAACTTAAGAACCCAGAAACTCAATGGTAAAGTCATCAGTATGAAACCTGCTTATATTTCCAAAGTTGCAGAGGTTGAAAAGGCTGCAAACAGATTAAAAGAATTAGAAAAAACACAAGGAAGTGGTAGTGGTAGTGATGAAGTTAATAATTCAAACAAGAGTGATGATCATGCTAGTAAAGGTAAGGAAAACGACGAGCAAGTTGTTCCAGAGATTGCAATTACTGGCCCTGATACCTAGTGGCATGTGTGTATATGTTTCCAAATTATGTTGCTAAAATCTAAATTTCTTCTCTCTTTTTGCCTTATTCTTTTAATACATATTTGAAATCTTATTATATTATATTTATTAAAAAACAACTTAAACCCAAAAACTATTTAATCATGCATTTCTTTATTTTTTTCCTATGTAATTGTACAGAATTGTAAAAAGTTAATTAAATAATTTATTCAGCAGTTTTTTGAGTACCACGTAACAAACCAGTTCTTCTAGCAGCAATTAAACCAGCCTTTTGACCAGAAACAGCACCTCCAGAAATAGTAGAAGCTTTACCAATATGTTGATGGTTACCACCACCATGAGGATGGTCTACTGGGTTCATAGCGACACCTCTGGTCTTTGGCCATGAGTTTCTCTTGACCTTGTATTTGTGGAAGGCTCTACCAGCTTTCAATAATGGTTTATCAATTCTACCACCACCGGCAACGACACCGATGACACCTCTGGCATCAGAAGAGATGATCTTCTTAGCACCAGATGGCAACTTGACTCTGGTTTTGTTTTCATCTGGGTTGTGTCCGATGATGATAACGTAGTTACCAGAGGTTCTACCTAAAGCACCTCTGTCACCAACTTTTTCTTCAACGTTGGAAACAATGGTACCTTCTGGACAAGCACCCAAAGGTAAAATGTTACCGACATTCAAGGAAGCTTTTTTACCGGCGTAAATGAATTGACCAGTGTAGACACCTTCGTTGGCAATGAAAGTTTCTTCTCTCAATTTGTATTTGTATGGGTCTCTGAAAGCAACTTTGGCTAATGGAGCACCTCTACCTGGGTCATGGATGATTTGCTTGACAACACCACGGATGTAACCATGACGTTCAGCGTAATCCAAGGTTCTTAACTTGGCAGCACCTTTTCTTAATCTGGTGTGAGAAGTGAAAATAGAACCAGCACCTTTTCTTTGGTTACGAATAACTCTACCTGTAATAAAAGAAAAATTGTTAGTAAATCATAATTTTCAATATTGTAAAAATATTATTTTCCATTCAATCTTGCTCTATAGTATTTCTCAATTATGTATTAAACTAGATTATTAAATCTAAAGTTGATATTGTTGTATCAGTCTCATTATTTGATGTTTTATCATAGTAAAGTTCTTGAAAAATCTCAACTCCATTTCGCTTACTATTAATATTTTGAATGTGGTCGTTTTTTTATGGTTTGACTTGTAGATTGCTACTCCCCCATAGTTTGCAAGTCTCGTGGATATAATATCTCTTCTATATTTCGTCACATACCCATTGTTTAGTGATTGGTTTGTTGTACAAGTATATTAGATAAATTGTATTTTAAAATTTTATGATTTTTTTTTTTTTCACTAACTCTCTGTGATGGTGAGAATTGGTGAGAGTCCCAGAGTGCAGGTTGGCCCAAGAGAGTGAGAGTTGGAGCGAGAGAGAGACTCTGCGTAAGAAACAATTTGTTAGAGTAGTGCGGACCTTGTAAACTACTTCAATAATATGCAGGAATTATTTCAATAGGGTTACAGCCCTAATATGGAAATACTCGCCTGGATTTGTATCACTTTCCTTCCACAATTCTTGACATTTAGATCACCTTCCATGTTGATCATAGTATTATTATTGATAGGGCCAATATATAAATGGGTTTTCTAAGTGATATGCCCAATATTGTAGTACCTTCGTAATAGAGTATTGGGATGGCGACAACTTTGCAACAAAGTGCAATTCAGAGAAATAGATAGGATATCAAATTACATACTCTACGTTGATAATTATGTTTGAGAAAGAACAATCGACTATGATTTTCATAATTGAATCATTATTCAACTTTCAACTTTTGTTGATAGGGTTCGAGGATTAAACTAGAAAAAAAAAATTTGGTTGCAAAATCTTGCTAAAAATGAGCTAGAGCACAGCTATTTCGACAAATCAATTTCGGAATTTAATACTCTAATATTTACTATCCAACCGTTTATCATATTTTGTTTAATTTTTAGATCTCATAGTCACTGCTTTGCCATGACCTGAAACGTACGAACTACTCGGGTTTTGCATAATACCAACCGCCATTCAACAAGCTACCTACTATGCATCACGGCCAGGATAGGTGTTATCTCTCGATACAGAGCTACATGGCCCAACTAAAAGCATAAATGCATGCATGGTATGATTATAGACAAGAAAGTGTTTAATTTAAATGAGTCTTCGTCATTGCGTGTACATATATTAACATTTTTGAATTTTGGTAATCACCAATGCGAGAAGTAACAGAACATCTAATGCAAAACATACAAAGTGTACATTAAAGTGAAAACGGGCAGTATTATTATGATACGTGAGATTCATTCTTGCAGCTTAGTAAATTTTGGTAGCATTCCGCGCCTAAGCACATTTATTGTGCGAATCCTGTACATAAAAGTTCAGGCATTCTTTTTTTGTTTAGATGAGCTTGATTAGTGTAAATCGGTATTGGCTTGTATTCCCAGATCAAACGGTATTCACTACACAAGTCAGTCCTTTTAGCGAGGCACGAAATTTGAATCATGCTATCTCAAACACGGCTATTTTCACTATCGATCCGTTCATTTAATGAATCAAAACATGTTGTATCCAGAATGCAGAAATTAGCCAAGGGCGATGAGGGCACGGATCAGAATATCGATTTCCAGGATTCCAAGGCAAAGACAGATACGAATCAAACACTGTTCTCAAAGGAATATTTCGATAATGTTTTTACTAGAATGAAAACTCTAAAGGAATCACCGAGATGGGTCGATCCACTACCGATAACGAGAAGAGTTCATAAATTCCAAAAGAGGAAGGTGAACAAACCCATCAAGGTCAAGAAGGCTCCAATAGCCGCTAGTAAAACAGAATCTAATCTGTATTGGACGACGAAAGATATCAATAATAAACCATTGGAACAATGTATAGCTCCAAACCCGAAAGATATTCCAGAATTAGCACATAACTTGGACCGAGTGTTGTTTTCTCCCGGGGTTCATTTTTTTCAGGATCCAAGAACTAGAGTATATAACTTTGCTCCATTTTTGAAGAATGTAATCAGTCATAAAGATTTCAATTTTGATGCGATTGAAACTTTTACACCGGTTTCCAAACACATGGAACTATTGAAGAATGCACAACAATTTGAGAAGCAGTTTTATTCATCGACTTCATCAATGACATCTATGTTGACGAAATTTTACTTTCTTTTGAATGACTATCGACTGCACAATATCAATCGGTTTGGGACGATCCCGTTCTCGGGGTTGGGTAGTAGGTTACCCACTAGCTTGATTGTTACACCACGAGGTGAATTCATCAGTAAGAAATCGAAACAGAATAAACCGGTTTATTCTATAGAATCGGACAGATCATGCGATCAACAGATTTTGTTGAGTGCGATGGGCCACTGTATGGAGGCGTTATTGACTAATCCAGAGGATGAGTTTATAAAGTATCGTAAAGATAGTGATATTGAATCAAGTGAACCAACTGAACCAACAGGGAATGTGTACAATTATTCATCATTTGGGAACTTCTTAATGAGATCGCAATTGGATTGTTACGATGAAAGGTTACCTGGAAATGGAACCTTTGATTTAAAAACTAGAGCATCTACTAATATCAGATATAATAGTAGGAATCCACATTTAGCGAATACCAACTATCAAATTTGGAAATTGACAGGCGAGTACGAGTCATATGAATGTGAATATAGAGATTTGATTAGAACTGGAGCAATGATGAAATATTTATTCCAGGCACGAATTGGTCAGATGGATGGGATTTTCATAGCTTATCATAACATTAACTCTATATTTGGATTCCAATATTTGCCCGTGGAAGAACTTGACAAGATATATTACTCCCGCAAAACGAATTCTGATAGTGCTGTACTTCTAGGAACTAAAGCTTCTAACTTGAGCAAACATCATTTAACAGATAATTTGCCATCTTTGATCGGGGAGGCTCAATTTAAGTTTTCCTTGGAGATTTGGGAGAGGTTATTACATGAGTTTATTATTAAGGATTTAAAAGAGGAGTTTGGAGATGAGCCAATACCATTCAGATTAGTTGTTACAGGCACCCATGTAGGTGGTTATTCATTGAAGGTTTTTGTTGTGCCAGTTAGCACTGAAGAAATCGAAACCTTGCAAGGGTTCCCCGAGAGATTCCCAACCGACTTTACAAGCGACCTAACCGATGAAGAGCGAATATTCAATTTGAGAAGACATGTTGAAGAGTTGGCAAAATTCAATGAGAAATATATCGCAAAAAACAAATTGTTCCAGTATAGTATTAGGATCAATGACAGTTTGATTGATGGCAAGACACAACTATATTACAGTTTACCACATTGTAAATTCGATGATTGGAGAATCAGATATACCATTCTGCGAGTAAACAATCCCAAAGCAGCTCAATTTCTTGAAGCCTTTCAATTTCCTATTGACAACTTACTGCTGGACCTTAAACAAAGAAACCAATCATCATCTCATAGAAAAGAGAATGCAGTTCTTAACCTTTATGAAAAAGTAGGGACCATTAGAAAGGAATCGTGGGCGGAAAAAGATGAAAACCCTGTGGTGTACCACCCGAAGTATAAATTTTAAAGACAACGCTCAATAACGTTGCCATGTATATAGTAGTTAATAGGTGATGCAGTGGCGAGGGATGGATGTAGTTGTTTTGTATAATGAACGATAATAATTGGCATGATTCGTTATAGTTGCAAAATAATAAGAACACGCCCACTTCGGTTTCGACGACAACGCGAAGTCGGTTGCAGAATGTTTTGAGATTTTATTTGAATGCAAAAAAATGCAAGCAAGACAGATTTGCGGCCGCGGTGTTCGTATTATTTTTCACCTAGCTAGGCGGTGCGTCCTGATTGATAAACATGCCAAGAAGACAATTCTCCGCCTTGGAAATTTGAATATTTATCATTTTCGTCTTCTACAGATCACCAGATAAGGACAACCAGGTTGTAATCACGTTACTTACCAGCGAATCATTTTACTTCCCTTTACCCATTCCTTTTGCTCTTATCTCTAGGTTTCGCTGGCTAAAGTGTTATTATATTTGCCACTGGACCGAGAAGTACTGCATTTCTGTTCTAAGAAGATTTTTCATTAATGAATTAATGAAAAAATGACAAAAGGAAAAATGACTTAATGGTGCATTGTTTCCGTTTCTCCTTGTGAAATTTATTTTGGCTGGTGCGTCATACCACAAGAGACACGTTTTTCATATTCGTCTCAACTTGGTCGACCGAGAATTTTTCACACTCTCTGACCTACAGCGCAGGAAAAGCGAGGGGGGGAGGGGCGTGGTATGAATTTTTTTTTTGTTCTGGCCGACGGTCATACGGGCCAGAACATTTCGTAAGTTACCTTTTCTTTTTGGCAAAAGGTTTTGCAGGTTACAGTTTTCTATGGAAACTACTTCCTAAATGAGAAGGTGGCGATATTTTTTTCTCTCGGATTAATTCTCGGTGATGATGTGTGGTGTTATTTCATTGTCAGATGAAAGTGAGAGAGATCTGACACAGTGTGAGCTCTATACTTCCTATAAGTTTCCATAGAGTCAATTAAATCAGATAGAATGAGATTTTATACTATTGGATGAGCCCACCAACTTTATCTTAGTGGGATAATTACAATAGAATGTACAATGTTGTTTTCGGGCGTAGATCTTCGGATAAATTATTGTGTTGCCTCAGAGAGATTACTCCTCTGTGCAACCTGTAAAAAAAAATGACAACCAAAAAAAAAAAGAAAAGACTAGTCGTGCTTTCCCCTCCCTGCAGATTTGTATGGGAGGAAATATAATGTAAACAGTAAAACTACTAAAATTAGACAAGAACTCGCTGTAACCTGTAAAAAGAAGCAATAGATTAAAAATCAGTTTGTGGTGTTGTGTTGAGTCACCAGGTGGAACGGAAGCACTGCAAAAAAATTTCTTAGTATGGGAGATCTTTGTTAGTAGTCATCAGCCTAATTTAACATTTCGTAATCATCTGCCACGGACCTTCGAAGAAAATTTTATTTCTCTCTTCAGTTTATATAAATATAAATCACAATCTTGTATCTTTATCTTTATCTATATTTCATGTTATATATTTTCAACATTTAAATGTCCATTAGATAATACAACAATTATATATCCAACAACTACAACTACAAACAAGATTATGTCATCTTACAATAAACAGCCGACAGTCACATTTGAATTATTCGACAACAATAACTACACAATGCAACGAAATATAAAGAATAAACAATTACCAGTACTAAGCACAGACATCGAGTACGGATCTAGTCCGACTAGTCCTACTCCTGACTTGCACTTTATAAACTCATCCTCATCAATCAACTCATTATTCGACTCAGCTCCTCCATATAGCAGAACCGGATCAACAACTACCGTCACACCTGTTTTATCAAGACACGATTCTACATTATTCAAAAACAGTTACAACCTACATCCAACCATCCAAGAGTTAGTTTTTACTGAAACAGTAGATTCAAAATTACTCCAACATCAAAACCAATCTACTACTTCATCAGATAAGTTAATTATAGTATTGGTTGGCTTACCTGCAAGCGGGAAATCTACCATCTGTAAGCAACTAACTAAATACATCAACGACACAACCAAATTCCAAGCCCAAATATATAATGCCGGGGACGTAAGAAGAAGAAAATCAGCCAGTCAATTCAATGATGCCAATTTTTTCGATCCTAATAACGAACAAGGGAAAAAAGATCGTGAATTGTATGCAACAATCACAGTCGAAAACATGATTAATGACTTGCAGTCAAATATGGTTGACGTTGGGTTCTTGGATGCTACCAACACCACTTTGGAAAGAAGACAAAGAATGATCAATACATTACATGGTCAAGTCACCAATGGAAGAATCGTGATCTTGGACGTACAATGTACCGACCCTAAATTATTAAACTATAACATCAGTTGTAAATCAGACAACAACGATTATAAAGACAAAGATTACAACTTGGCCATTAACGATTTCAAACAAAGATCTAAGAATTATCAAAAGATTTATAAGCCAGTCACCGAACAAGAGTTGGACAATTATGGCGATAAAGTTGAAATGTATATGAAGTGTTGCAATGGTGGTCAAGAATTCAGTTTCAGCCATGTTAATAAGCAATGTATAGAAGAAGACACAAAGGACAACCATCCATGGTACCAGATATTATCTGGGTTTAAAGATGATTATTACGAATTAGAGGGAAAGGAATATTTGGAAAAGGTTAATGAATGGTATATCGCTGAGGCTTGATCAGCAAGGGTTTTTTTTTTAATTTGTATATTTTAGAGTTTTTTTTTGTTTTTTTTTGGGGTGTTTGCATTTTTAAAGCAAATTTTATATTTATAGAGAAGTTATAGAGTACTATATATATATATATCGGATTATGGTTTGTGAAATAATAACTAAAAACTTGTAAGCAAAATTTCCTCATTAGTAGCCACCTAACCCTGGTATCACATGAGATGACCCATTATTAGTCTCTGATCTTCCTCTTAATCCAGGTACAGTGGTTCCAGTGCTCACTGTCGTACCATTATCTTTACCTTCTTCAGTAACCTTATTGGCAGCTGATGGGTCTTCCATGACGGCATTAACGTTATTATTAACTGAATAATACCAAGCCCCTGTTTTAGAATCGGTATAAACAGCATCTTTCCATGACATAGGATCATTCGGTCTTGCACGAGACCAAAATCTTGCCGTCTTATCTGATCCTGCAGTACACAACAAATGCCCCATTGGATGATACTCGACGGCGTGGATTGCCTTCTCATGTGCATATGGAATTTTCTGAACTGCATCGATCGTGCTGCTTGAATTGTTAGTGCTATTGTTATTGTTTCTTTTCGGAATGGAGTCATTGGTATCAGGGATGTATGAATCCAACAAGAAATTACTTATTGATCCATTGAATGCTGCAGTTGTCACCATGGATGCATGAATAGGGTGCCATGCAACACACGATAAATCAGTTTCTGAATCTCTTATAACTAACATATCTTTCATTGTTCGCAAGTCAAATATACGACATGATCTATCTCTCGATACAGAAGCCAACAATCTTGCAGTACCTGCGGGTTGGAACCTAGTTTTATTCACTGTATGATTGAACCCATGCAATGTAGATATACAATTAGCCAGTCTTGGATCCCATAACTTGACCAAATTATCTTTTGATCCACTAACAATCAATCCTAAATCAGGATGCCAATCAGCACTCTTGACTTCCCAATTATGTCCTTTCAACGTTCTTTCCTCTTGCCCATTATTAAAGTTCCAAATCTTAATACTTGAGTCATCACCACATGTTAAAAACTTCAGATCATTAGGTGAAAATGCAATATCTCTAATTCCATTCCCATGCGCAGCTATATTATTCACATTATTGAAATTCGGCTGCCAGTATTTAACTGTCCCATTCTGATCACCACTCAACAACCATTCATCATGATTAGAATACTTCATTGTTAAAATAGGAGATTCATGCGCTTGCATGATCGTTTCAAAATTAAAAGTCATCCCATTCCATAGAGTAAACTCACCAGAGTGTGAAGCAACAAGCAATCGTCTCCCCTCAGGTGTCCACTTCACGGTATTTATACTATGCTTCACTTTATTCGATGATAAATGCACAAATTTCGTCAGTAAATCCAAAACACCCAAATTGTTTCTATTATTCCTTCGATTTATATTGAACGATGAACTATACGCTAAACTAGGCATCAAATCAATCAAATACGATGATTCCGGCCGTATCTCACCAATATGCTGTTGTGAATTATGCGCAAGCCCTAATGACTTAGAAATATACCATCGTCCCATATTGCTCCCATGATCAGTTATCCTTCTGAACGCTTGTTTCTTCTCTTGACTGGCTAGTTGTTGCTCAATGTTTTGTTGGTACGCCGTATACTTTTCTTGTTGTTTTTGGTCTCGTGGCTTGTTTATACGACCATTTGATACGTCGTGACGAGGAGTGTATCCATTGTTCTGAGATCTATACATAATCTATTCTAAGTTGGTTAATTTTTATAGTTTGGTAGATGCTTTAGTTGGCTGGTGCTTTTTTTTTTTTGGCGGTCGAGGATGTTTCATGTCTCAAAGAAAAAGCGAAAAAAACCAGTCACGTGACCAATATGGAACCAAAAAATTTGCTTTGACAATATTGTTGCAAACATTGTGAAATTAACGTACCACTACATGTAATGCAGATATTCTAAAATATCAACGGGCTTTCAATTGGGGGCCACTTTAATGTCTATAGCACCGACACAGTTGAAAATAAGTGATAAAATTAAATCTTCTTAAAAATTCAAACTGAGACACTCCAGCCAGATCATTTTACTTGTGTTGTAAGAGAAATAACTACTTCTTGGTCACTCATTTCTAGAGAAAATATTAAGAATATTCCGAATTGAATATCAGAAAAAGAAGAATTTGTTTTATAGAGCAAACGTTACGATTTTTATACATTGAAGAACTATACAGACCCTCCAGCGGCACCATGATTCCCAACAAGACCCACCATTTCTAAAAATGCCTTTTCTTCCCCTAAACTTCGAAGATTCACATTTTGTCTTGCTTCCGCTTGTTTTTCTTCCCATTCCCACTGTTTCTTTTGCTCTTCCAATTCCTTAGTGGACCCAATACCCCATACTTCTAAATTTGTAATTGTAAATCTATCTTCGTAATCTTCATTCGATATGATATCTTGTTGGGACTTCTGGAAAAAATTGTCTTTGTTACCAGCCAGACTAGCAAGGTGTCGGAAAACAGCAAATTCCAAATTGGCTTCAATAGTTAAAGAAACATCACCAGGGTGGAACCTTTTGGTATCATTTTTGTTCAAAGGCTGACTGTTCCCGAAACCTAAACCCATACCTAGATTGTTGAAATAAATCAGCTGTCCTTTCAAAATATCGTTATGAACACTTTTGAAGTAATCTGCCCTTGGTTGAATAGCTAGTATCACAGACTTTTCATCACCAAAGTTGTTCTTGTTGGAATTTTTCCAAGGCTGATTTACTAAAACGGCATAAGTGATTTTATCATTTTCATGCTGCCAGTCCCGCAAATGGTTTTCCAGAGCAAGAAAATGGCGCGGAAACATCTCGTCAAATTTTTGATACCGTCTATTGTTATTTATGGTTTTGGATTTAATACGTTTCCCACTTATAATTAATAGCGTGGGAGCTTGCCATTTAAAAATTTTTGTTTCCAAAGATCTCACAGAAAACCCAGACTCTGCCCCGGCATATAACTTAACTATATTGTTGCTTGTAATGGTCACGGGACTATTTATCCCTCGAAGGATAGCAGAAACTAATGACAAAAAGGGAATTGAAGCAAGTTTTGACTCCTGAAATTTGGGGAATGAGTACTTACTTTTCACAGGATTTACTGGTAATTCCTTATCGATTGCCTCTGGCTTTGTAGAAGTCGGTCTTGCAAGTGAAGAATGTATTGCTGGTGCCACCAATTTAGCCAAGTTCGTCTCAATAAATCCAGAAAGTAAAGTTTCAAACCCGTTTTTAAATACAGTGAAGGATATACTTTCATTCTCTAGTTTATCTTCCACTAGGTAAACATCAAGGTATTTAAGAATGTAAAAGGAATATTTTGCAAAATCATTCCATCTCTTGAATTCATTAGCAAATTGCGCTTCCATAGATGTTTCGTTATTAAGTTTGTTTATGGACCCAAGTATTAATAATAGCGTCACTAGATCGTGCAATCGCTTCCCATTGACAGATAAACTGTCCACGCTGATATCACAATAATCTTGCACTATTTCCAACTTTCCCCAGTTAATCTTTTTGGCAACTAACTCCGGCTTGTCTTCTCCTTCCACAGGAATCAATAGGCTGACTTCAATTTTCTCTTCTTCCCGTCCATCGGTACCTTGTTTCTCATTATCAATTATATCACTAGGCAAACATATGGCAATGAACCACAACTTCAAAAAATCGTACTCACGACTGAAAATCTTTTTATATCGACCGCTAAAGAATATCAAAGATACCACCAATTCTTCCAAGGTCAATTGCTCGTCTTTCCGTACGTCAGTTAAAAACGGGAAAGAGCCAATAATTTTCATAGCACCATATATAACTTTGATAATATCCTTCTTTTGTTCAATAAATTGGTCCTCATCATCATTGCTAGGAATTTTCAATAAGTCGGCCAAATCTTCAATTGTAATTGTGTTGCTTTTACTGGTGTCCACTTTGGTTCTTAGAAATGCCAACTCAATCGGTTTTAGCAATAGGATGCACCTGGCGTAGAAGAAATCTTTTAATTGTCGCTTGGTGAATTTGTCAACAATGTTTGACTTAGTCTGGTGGTCTGCACTCGATGTTGCTTGTCCCATGGTTGCTGTACTAGTGAAGGTGATGGAAGGTTATGAAGCAAGTGATGGGAAAACGATTGAAGTTCTCGGAAGAAAAGTTCGGAGGTAACGACAATTTTGTCGCACAAATGTCGTGGTTAATATTATTATTATACACGATATTTGGTCTAGAGTTGACAACTGATGGTCTACAAATTGATGGCATTCAGGCTTATTATTTGTATATTTATGCATATTACTATTACTATTAATTAAGAAATTCAGTTAAATACTCTTTGGATCTCGTTTCTAAGTCGAACAATGCTTTTCTGAACTCTCCGTAGAACCCGGTACCACTAACCACTTCTTCTTCCTCTAAATCTTCGACTGAGGCATTGTTTTGACTTCCATCATATCTAAGCTCCATCTTACTTTGCTTTAACAACGCTTTCGTAAATGATAATATCACCAACGCAAAATAAACACGAACAGCAGTAACAACTATTGTGGTACTAAGTGTAATAGTCAATTCTCTACCGGCAGACGCGGACTGGGAAGCTAATGCTGCTGCCGAGTCTTGTCTTTGCGATTTGACACTTCCTTCTTCCAGGCTAAACCAAAAGTACATGAAGTATGCAGTGAAGAGACTCCCTATAGCTGTGTCCAACACATACACTATTGTTGCCAATGAAACTTTTCTTGCATTTCTTGGTTTGGTTGTCAAATTAATCAAAGCGGAAGCATAAATAGGTAATGTAATAATTGACAACAGATTATACAACCATTGCCAGAAATTGATTGGATGTCCCGTAAACAAAGATAAGATACCATATAAACCACTGGCCTTATTCAATATAGTAATGCCTAGTATAATTTCGACACCAATGAACAATGGGATTACACCAACGAATTTCTTAAGAAAAGCAAAAATGTTAGTAATTTGAAGTCAAACAAAAAATATTAATTTACTCATAAAATACATACAAGTGGCAAGAGATGGTTAAGAAATACTGGAAGTGCCATTGAAGTTAGATGTTGTCTGTTGGTAGAATTATAAACATTCTCCTATTTTTTTTTGTTCGTAGTGTCGTTCTAGTATCAACCACATCTCGGTGCAACAGGCAGGACGATGGACGAAAAAAAATTTTATTGTTGTTGTTGCCATTATCAATAATTCATTGCAACTTCATACTTATAGATTTTACCACAATAGAACATGTCAGATATACTACCCTTTATAGAAGATACAGCCGGTGAAAAGTTCAAGAGACTGAAATACAAAGATCCCGCCATCACTTCAGCAGAACATAGCACACGCGTTTCAAAAGAACCCACGCCGACTACAGCGCTATCATATGATGAAGTCAATGATGATTTGGATGACTTAATTGCATTAAGAGGAGAAGGACGGTATTTTGGGGTCACTGATCCTGATGACGATTCCGGCCTTTCTAGACAATCTTTGGGTCCTTTATGTGCAAACTGTCACAAGAGAGGACATACGAGGGCCAAATGTAAAGTTGTCATTTGTCATAAATGTGGAGCTATAGACGACCATTATGAAAGTCAGTGCCCCACAACTATAATATGTGGCAGATGTGGTGAAAAGGGTCACATTGTGCTGCAATGCAAAAGCAAACTTCGTAAAAGACAGTATTGCCCAAATTGCGATTCCTTTAAACATGGAGAGGCCAACTGCCCTAGCATATGGAGAAGCTATATAACTAAATCAGTTGGTAGAGATGAGAAGAAAGGCAGCCGGACATTGCCCCAAGTTTATTGTTACAATTGTGGATCTAGTGAGCATTATGGTGATGAATGTAACCAATCAAGAACATCAAGAATACCCAATTTTGGGAGTGCATTCAGCGGAAATAACTTACCCAG
The DNA here is from genome assembly GCA_030557085.1 of Candida gigantensis. Taxonomy (NCBI): domain Eukaryota; kingdom Fungi; phylum Ascomycota; class Pichiomycetes; order Serinales; family Debaryomycetaceae; genus Candida; species Candida gigantensis. The sequence goes on from JAKTVG010000340.1 coordinate 86,145, forward strand.
AGCATTAAGACCGGAATACTTTCGACGAGTTGATTCTAAGGAAGCAGACGATGCTCCGTATGTCCCGTCAAGTTCCTCAAGAGATTTCCAGTCAACCAATAACAATTCCAATAGGTTTGACGGGTTCGGACCGAATGGATTCCCAAGAAATAACTCTAACCAACCATCGAGGTCTGGTTTTGTGCCCAACAGAAAACCAGATGGCAATGGAATTAAGGGGAATATTCCTAAAGGACCCAGAGCTCAAGGGGGTACGAGAAATGACATATTTGGATCACATAGGTTCGACTCGAACACACCCAAAGGGCAACCCAGCCGTAGTGGTGTTATAAAAAGGAAGGACGATAACAGAAACTATAGAAATGGCAATGGTGGTCCTTCTCAGCCCACTAGATCTGGTTTGATTGCTAGTAGAAATTCTAAGAATTACAAGAAAATGAAATATTAAGTAGTTAGTTGTAATGTCCCCATAGCATTTTATAGTAACAATAGGTTTTGCATATAAAAAGGAATCAATGAATAACGTATATAGAAGAAATAGAACAAATAGGGAAAGTGGCATGGTCATACATATTATTTTTATCTATTTCATCAATGCGACTGTTTGGCTTTTGTGTTGTTCTTCTTTCATTATTCTTCTTCTTATTCATTTTTCTTCTGTTGATGATGCGTCGTTGCTAAGAAAATTTTTAAAAGATTTGTCACAAATCAATGTTAATTAAAATCTGATTTTGAGCTCCTGCTACTACTAACATTTTTTTCTTAGATTTAAATTTTAACGCCATAGCTTCAACTGGCAATATTTTATTATATATTAACCATAAATCCCGTCATTTGTCATTTATTTTCAAAAGAGGGGGAGACCACAGCCAAAAGATTTCAACATAGAATTACCATCTTCACTGATTCCCGATTCGCATTTTGTTTTTGTTTGTTTGATTCAATATATTTTGTTCTTTTGCTGTCGGAGACAAGACGGAGTAGAAACTAAAGGGGACATCTAGCATGAACGCTACTATCCTGGACTACTTCCACTATCCAACAGGGAAACCAAAAGGGTATAGTCAGCTCAGAAACTACATCACTTACAAATACGGGGTTGTAGTAACGGTGCTACTATTGACATTCATAGTATGCATTCCCATCTACAACTATCTCATCATTCATAACTACCATCATCGATTCAAGTCTAACTGGATACGTTCATTCAATCGGAAATTAGATCATTATATCCTGCACGAGCATCATCCAAATTGCCAAACAGCCACGTTTAGAGATCGTTCACTCACTTATATTGCACTGGTACTTAAATCCATTGTGTTTAATATTACTTTGCATTCATCAAGCATAATACAAATATTGTTTTGGTCAATATTTTTATCCTCCCTATCTTTGGTTGACATTCATCATGGGGATTTAATATTTCTTGCAAAGAGACTAGGTCGAATAGCTGCTAATTGTTTGCCAGCAATTTTATTCCTCACTTTGCGACCTAGCCCTTTACCTCATACATTGTACTTGACATTAATACCTATACACAAATGGTTATCAAGGCTTATAATTTTACAAAGTGTGATACATACCTTATTATACCTTGGATATTTTGACAAGACAGATACCATGAAAAAGACATTCAAACCGGAAAACATCTACGGATGGGTTGCCTTGTTGGGGTTCTTGATAATCATAATTACTTCATTATCCGCAATGAGAAAGCGATGGTACAAACTATTCTATTTTATGCATTATTGTTGGACGTGGATAGTCGTCATTTCACTTCAATTCCATATTAGACCCGATCCATACACACTATATACCGTGGTCAATGTTTCAATATTAATTGGGCAAATCGCATATCGTGTATACTTGACTAGAGTATCAAGTAAAAACGAAGTCAAGGTTATTGACGTCTCACCAAATATATTGATGATTGAATTCCCCAACCAATTAATAGCGCAAACAGCGCATGCTCCAGGTGCACATCTTCGATTAACAGATTATAGTTCCAACTTTATCGTTAGGGCATTTAAGCAGATCATTCCAAATTACCATCCTTACACTTTAGTTTCGTTCCCTACTGACAAGTATCAGAGATTAATTATCCGTAAAAGTAACTTTAAGTTGTACAACAACCGTAGGTATATGATTGTTGGCAGTTACGATCCACATTTGTTATTCATTCGTTGCAAACCAAGCCAAAAGTTTTCATTAAGTAAACTTCAGGTAAATGCCAAAAGATTATTGATTGTTATAGGTGGCTCTGCTATCTCGTTTGCGTTGCCAATTTTACGAGTTATGAATTACCATGGAATACCAACAAAGATTGTCTGGGTTATTAAAGATTTTCGAGATGTATTGGTGTTAAAGTATTTTGATGGATTTATCCACGGAGATGATTTTGAAATATTTGTAACGGGTGGCGATAAAATAGATGAATCAGTATGCAAGACGTTACATAATGTTTCAAGCTATTATTCGAATTTGAGCAAAAAATCCAAAATTTCAAGTCATTTTGATTTAGAAAACGACGAAGAATCACCATTGTTAGGAGATAGTAATGAACCACAAATTACTTTAAATCGAGAAAATCAAATAGAGAACGTTGATGTTAGTATGAATAGTGATGACGAAGACGACAACGATTCAGATTGTACTCATAACGGGGTTCCTAATGCTAGATATACAGATTTTAACGATATTGATGACGTATTGGTCGACGATAATATCCTAGGAGACGACGAGTCAGTGCAAGAGTATGAAATCACAGGTGATAGTCTTAGTCCGAATAGTGCACTGAAAAGTGTATCTCGAAAATCTAGTGTGAATGAGCCATTTGTTCCATATTACGAGCAATCGTGTTCTGAACAAACCAAAGCATGGGTCCAGGACTTTAAGAAATTAACAAGAAAATTAAACTTGGAGAACAAGATTTACAAAGGTAGACCTAAATTAAACTACAGATACTATAATTGGTGTATTAATGAAGGATTTACCCAATGTTCTGGACCAATTGAAGATGAGAATCATAATTTAGTATGTTGTCGTGACTTGCCTCGTAATAAAGTTGTTCAAGAGGATTTGAATGCTGAAAAGATCTGGGTTATTTCAGCAGGACCCACTCCACTTGTTGAAAATGTGAAATTATGGGCTAGTGAATACGGATTGAAGTTTCATGAAGAAGCATTCTATTCATAAGAAACAATAGTAGTTTATAAATAGTGATATTTGATTATTTTTTTTATATTTTTCATTTATTCTTGTGGTTGTTATTTAGTTCTTCTTCAATATACCTATTACGTTTAATTTCATCTTCTATTGCTGCCTGCCTACTTATATTCATCTTTGCCATATCGGTAGCAAATGTCAATCCAACAACGTTCCAACCAACAAACCACCATACTTTATACACGCTTCTGAAATATATTTTGTTGGGACCATGGTTGTATCGGTAAGATAAGGCATAACCAGTGACCAATGCAAATAAAGTACCTTGTAATATCCCCTTTGCACCTGCGTGATAAATCTGATTCATGAACCTTTCATGTCTTTGTTCTTTGGTTTCGTTTGCTAAATAATCTGGTGAAGTTGAACTCATTGTGATAAAAATTCCAAAAGAAAAGGGATCAGAATTTAGGTGGGTTTTTACTTTTTTTGCCCAATGGATTTCCGAGTTCGTGAACGAGGGATACTCCGGGGTTTGGACCGATGAAAAATCGGACAGCAATTTGAGGGACGCGTACACAAAAATTAAAAAAAAAATAAAATAATTACGTATTATCTTCTTTTAAACCCTACTATACTGCTTCAATCACTTTATATCTAATGCGACAACCAAGTATTCATCAATGGATAAGGAAACGGAAGTCCAATAGTACATCCCTGTCTCCAGCTAAAAAGTCAAAAGATTTTACACTAGTACTCCTGGCACATCCACATCTGCTTTCTTTGGATTCATTACCAACTGAAATCATACAAAAAATATTTGTGTATGTCGGGCCATATGAGAACTCATTACCTTTGTTGAGCAAGTATTTCTATTCCATTCTCAGATTTTCAGGGGAATATGAACCAATGAGAAATTTTCCACTTATGAAATCGATGATAGAGCAGCATTTTCTATATGATATCAGTTGTCGAATTGACGAATCTTGCGTGGTAAAGAAACTTAATTATTACACTGAAAAAATGAAGAATATAATGCTGAATCATGGTGAGTTTAAACGTAGTAAGAACTACGATCGCTTAGTTAAAAACATTGGGATTGCCTGGTCCACAATGGCTATATTCATGTGCGATAGGAACGCGATCAACGTCGATATTTTGAATTTTAAGTTTATATCTGCCTCTCTATTGGAGAGGATTCATAATGAATGGAGAAATCATCAACCGGGTTCAGATGATTCAGATTTAGAGTCAGACTCAGACTCATATTCGGCTTCAGATTCAGATTCAGATTCAGAATCAAATTCGCACCGTAAAGCAAAGATTACACTGATAATTAGATCCAAATCTGAAATTTTATTGTTGCAAAAACTGAGATTAAGATTTTTACGATTTAAATTCAAAGAAATGGGGGTCAATTTACAGGATATCAACAAAGAAATAGAAAAAGGAAGGGTAGATGAGGATGTGATATTTGACTTAGATGAAATAGTATACACAACCCCAGATGAACTTGAAGACGAAATGAATCCTCAACTCAAGTTATACGATGATGAAGATGTACCGACTGTTGGTTTCGATTATTCCTTACTTGAACATGGTATGTTCGACAACGACGATTTATTTTGTTATCATGCGTACTACGCAAAATTAGGCCCTTCCAGCGATGACTTAGGACAAATACCAGAACATCTTTTTATCAAGGGCCTTTATTGTGAACGGTACCAGGATGTACTCGAGTATCTAGAAGAAATTGGTAGATTTGGATCGATAAATGATCCTAAACTCCTACACGATATATTGGATATTGTGAAATATAAATCTGAGATAGAAGATATCGAAGAGATAGAAGACACTGAAGAGATAGAATACATTGAAAAGATAGAAGACATCGAAGATATGGACGTCATCCGTGTATTTAATACAATTTGTTCACTAATTAAAGATTGGAGTATATTCACAGATGTTATAATCAAATGGTTTATATTTTTTAATTCCTTGAAGAAACCTAAATATCGTTCACTGTTTTCGTCGTATAAGGTAACTTTGTTGGCTATGAAGATAATGGTAGGAAATTTCTTCGGTGGCAACAGTAGTAGTCAGGACCGGAAATTGTTATGGGTCGAGGCGGTGAAACTGCAAAACATAAAATTGGTGTATATGCTAGCCACGTATGATGACGATCCTGATTACGATTCATCGTAGATGTGGGTACCCATAGAATTTGTATTAAATGTACGATTACACATAGAGATATAGTTAACATGTAGTATAAAAGGGTTCAAAAAGCCTCAGTTGTAGAGCAACAACATAAGTATACGATAAATGAATATTCATCAGAATATCCAGAAGGTTCTAATTCTTTTAAATATTCTCTGCGAATTGGTAATACGAGAAATACGGGTCTTGCCATAAGAGTTCTCCAGTGTGGTATAAGCATTAATACACTTTAAGATGAGCAACATATAGAGGCAATGTATTGACGGTTGATTGAGCAGAACACTTTGGGTGCAAAATCGAGGTTTGTATCCCACAACAACCAACAGAAAAAGAACTCAGCTAAAAGTTGTGATCGTTGCAGAAAGATGCATATTCTACTAAAAGTTAATGACAGGTAAAGGCATTTTAATAGCTTGTGGTATTGTTTCAACTACTTTAATCACGAGGGGTGGAGCTCTTCAGATATTGGCGAGAGTGTTGGAGGTATAACTCTGAATTATGTGTCACTCTTGAAGAAATGACCAAACAAAGATACATTATTCAGTTGATCGGAATGAACGCTTGCTTTAACAATCACAATGTAAAGTAGTTACGTAGACAATCCGGTCATTGAGTATGTATTCCTAGGTACTGTACCAATTCACTACATAAATCGGCTATGCTCCTACAAAAGATACAGTTTGGCAGTCATGCAAAAAATACGCGTTACAGCCGAGGGGCTTGACCAGATATTTTTTTTATTGACGACTAACCTCAAACGTGAATGTATATGTGTCTCAGAGTTCGCGTGATACGAGACTAAAAATTCCCATTGTATCCAACAAAGCCACTTTGCCAACATGGTCCCAAGTTTTGTGAGTTGTGGCATTCATTGTACACTTCTCTCTGGAAGACTCGGAAATAAACTTCACAAATTTCGCGTTCTGGTCTAAAAATAAATACCGCAACCCCACTCCACAGCCATATATGGTACACTTATTCGTCTCGAACGCACAGAAGAAAGCACTCTGATGTATACCAATGACTCTTTTAAATCAAGGCAATGTGAGCAGTCGAGTATCTTGATTAAATAAAATGCTTGGTAGGTACATGTGCAGACAGGTAAAATAAATCGGATGTGTTGGCTGTGAAAAAAAAAAAGAAAGAGTGCCAATGATGACGCAAACTTTAAATTTTTCAGTACCCCCCCAAAAAGGAATAATCACCGCTAAACCTTATTATTATTATTAAAAGACTGGTGATTTTTTACAATTTGTATAAATACTTTAAACATTTTACTAAAAATGTGTAAGTTTCCATTTTTCATTTTCTTTTCCAATTAATTCAATTTTTTGACAACTCACAACTACAATCATAAATCATGCAACTTCAACAAAGAGACCTTTTTTCAGATATCAACAATATCGTCACCGCTGGTGTTGGGATCGCCAATACCATTGCTTCGGTCGGCCAAGGTGTATATGTCACTGTAACATCAGATGCTCAAGGGAACTGGGAAAAAGCCACATCAGGTGTGGTTGTTGAATTCAAATCAGCAACATCCAATGGTGCACAAGAATTTAATATTTTAACTAGTGTGGGAAATGGTGTATATTCCACCATAACTCAAGGTGTTGTATCCAATTGGGGTGAATTCACTAGTCTGGTTGACTCCAAAAAGGATTCCTTGACTGCAGCTGCTGAAGCTTCAGGTACAAGTGATTCAGTCAGTGCTACCCAAACTGCAAGTACTACTGAATTGACTTCTGGTGCTTCCAGTGAATCAAAATCAGCATCCGAATCAAAATCTTCTGAAGCATCAGGATCTGTCACAGCAACCAATTCTGGAAGTGCAACTACTTCTGAATCCAAGGCTTCTAGTGAAACTGCTTCTGAATCCAAGTCTTCTAGTGCAACCACTGCCTCCGGAAATTCAACTACAAAAGCCAACGCAGCTGTTGCAATTGGCCAACAAGACAACTGGAAGAGATCAGCAGCCATTGCCGGTTTAATCGGTTTCTCATTTATCTTCAGTTTAGTTTAATAGTAGTTTAGACGCATTTATAGTATAGTATCTCACATCAAATAAATACAAACAAAAATACGAGACTTCAATATCAAGTTATGTGCTAACCGATTGTTTGGCAACTGTAAATACTTGAGCACATTTGACCTCTCCAATGTCGGATTTGACCGGTTATGTATACTCACGTGTTGTTGCACACTAACCAGATTACTTTTCCGGTGCACGTGATTAGGAGTATTTTCGCATTTGTGTAATAACTGATTCCTAGACCATGTACTCAACTGAATAAATCCTATTACTATTGGTTTTTTGAGTAGTCAATAGTTGATTTATTCTGGTTAAGATATATGAGGTAACTACAAAAATTTCTTATTGTTGTGCCTGGGGCATTCATTCAAATTATGGTGCAAAAGACATTAACTGAGACAACATACTGCACAGAAAATGTATTGTGGATACTGTATCCCACCTTACGTCAGAATTCCGCATGTACTGCAGACTGCATATTGAATGAGACAAGTTTAAGAGATTGTTTTGCAGGAGCAACCAATATTGCAGCTCATTGGAATGAGGAGCAAAGATTCAATATTAAAACTCTTCGCTTTCCCTCTCTTTTTTTCTTTCTTTCTTTCCTGTCCATTATCAATAACCCCACAAGCTCATTTGAGGGTCTTATATAGCTACAAGTTGCAAAGGTCAGTGCAGTGTGTGCAAATAGGGGCCTGGCTTACAAATATTTACGAGCTGGAACAAGAAGAAAAAAAAAAAAACGGAAAAATATCATTTCATTATCAATTATGACAAATTCTAACAATATGTCGAAACCAGCAAGACTACAGGTGAATCCTGACGACATTACAGATTCAAACAAGCCACAACAAGTAGGTGGTCATTTATTTAACATTTGGTACTCAAAATGGACCGGTGCAGAGAATAGAGCCATTACAAAACTGAAGTTTAAAGTAAATTTATCCAAAGACCAAGGGTCCACCAAAGCCAAAACTAATTCCCCCATTTGTTTATTTTTCAGTCAAGGTTGTTGTTATTTAGGTTCCAAATGTCATTATTATCATCGTTTACCTATAGACTCAGACCATTTCAAACCAACTCAAGATTGCTTTGGAAGAGATAAGACTGCTAATTATCGTGATGATATGGATGGAGTAGGTTCATTCAACAAAGTAAATTGTACACTTTATATTGGAGGTATTCATATGAAATCCAATATTGAGAGTTTATTAACTAAAACTTTTCAAGAGTTTGGACAAGTTGAGAAAATAAAGGTATTACAAGGTAAAGGATGTGCATTTGTCACTATGAAGACTGAAAATCAAGCACAGTTTGCTAAAGAAGCAATGCAAAAACAATCATTAATTGAAGGTAGTAATGAAATACTATATGTTAAATGGGCAAATGAAGATAAGAATCCTGCGGCACAACAACGCGAAAAGAGGAGGATTACAGAGTTGGCCATGGATGCAGTCCAACAGATTTTAGAAAAGGATAACAACAAGAAGGCCAAACTTAACAATAACATAGAGAAGAATACTGAAATTATTGAGATCAACGATGAACTGGAAGATGAAGGTGCAATCGAAGATGACGAGGCCGAAGATGACATTGAAGAAATCACCATCAGACCTCATTTAGACGGTGTTAAGAAGAGTGGAAACATTATATACGACGCTGGATCAAGAACTGGTGTGAATAAAAATGGCAATGGTATCATAAAAGAATCAATTCTAGAAGATATCTCAAAGTTGAGAAGTAGAATGAAACTTCATGAAAATGATGCATTATTGATCAATGTATTGGGTGATTATTCTAGTGACGAAGATGATGAATGAACAATGCTGTATAGTTTAGGAAAATATAAAGGTAAATTTTGGTAAAACGAGTTATAAAAACTTTTCTGCCACTATTATTTGTGGGAAATTTTTAAACGAAAACTCTTGATGACCCCCAGACTAGATTATTAAAACATTTCTTGACGTATTCTACGAACCTATATATATGCTCAGGAATAAAGTCGGAACAACTGTTTCAGTATAACTACTAAATATGATCACGCGACTCTCAAACAGAAGGTATATAAAATTACACGCCATCTAATCCCTTGGTCCTTTTCATCCCAAAGCAACATGGAATCTAAACAATCAACAACCCCAGAATTATTCCAACCTCTCAAACTAAATGAATCCCTTACATTGCCGAACCGAATAGGCGTCTCCCCAATGTGCATGTACACCGCCTCAAACAACAATGAACCAACCCCATTTCATTTTGTTCATTACGGATCATTTGTGACTCATGGACCACCAGGGATAGTGATGTTTGAAAGCACTTCAGTATGTGAGAACTCAGGGTTGACGATTCATGATTTGGGGATATGGAATGATTCACAAGCGAAGAAATTACGTGATATTGTGGAGTTTGTTCATTATCATCTTGGTGTTTGTTGTGTTCAGTTGAATCACGCGGGGAGAAAAACAGGAGAGGGAATACCGTTTGAAAAATCCGTGAATGATGAAAACGATGATGATGATGATGAGTTGCTGAGTTTTTGCGTGGGACCATCGGATGAACCATTCAGTGCGGGGCATAAAGTGCCAAGACGGTTGATGATTGATGACATCAAAGGGATAATTGATGCATTTGTTAATGCTGCGGATCGAGCGGTTCATATTTGTCAATTTGATGCTATTGAAATACATGCAGCTAATGGATGTTTGATTCATCAATTTCTAAGCAGGTTATCAAATCATAGAGATGATGAATATGGAGGATCGTTTCAGAATCGAAGTAGGTTGTTGATTCAAATCATACAAGGTATTCAATCAAGAGTTAATGTTCCTATATTTGTGAAACTTGCCATGTCTGATAATTGTGACATGCCGGGATCATGGAGTGTTGAAGAAGGGTTACAATTAGCTGATTTAATCATAGAGTTAGGAATTACTGTTATTGACGTTACATCAGGTGGAAATTCTGCGCATTGTAAATCACGATATTTATTAAACAAAGATAAATCCATTCCACTGCAAGTTCCATTGGCTCGAATTTTAAAAAATCATGTTGGTGATCGTTGTTTGGTTGCTTGTAGTGGAGGATTAGACCGAGATATAGCTAAACTCAATCGATATATCACGGATGGTGATTTCGACATTGCGTTAATTGGTAAGGGATTTATAAAGAACAAACAATTAATATGGAGTATTGCTGATCAATTAGGTGTGAAATTGAAAAAGATACCTCAATATGAACGTGCATTTTCTTAAGGGAGGTTTACTCTTTAAGAGTTTGTGATTTATAATTAAACAACCAATCAGGAATTCTTTTACCTCCTTTCTTCAAGAATCTTCGAAGTGGGATGAATACTTCGGTATCTTGATCAGTTATGAATGTAAAACTATCACCTGTATCTCCAGCTCTACCGGTTCTACCTATTCTATGAATATATTCATCGAATTTTTTCACCATTTGTAAATTAATCACTAATGTGACATGTGGAATATCTATACCTCTTGCAGCTACATCAGTAGCAATCAATATTTCTGTCTCATGCTTTCGAAATTGGTTAATTGCTTGTTCTCTTGAATCTTGAGATTTAGAACCATGTATCACAACATTGTTTAAATCATGACTTGCAAGTTCTTGTGATATAGTATCACAAACGTGTTTAAAATTGGCAAATATTATAATCAATGGTCTTTCCGTTTTGTTCAAATGATTATTAATAACACGTAATAATTTGTTAAATTTTGTAGTCTCGGTAGTTTCACTAGATAAGTATTCAAACAGTTGTGTTATATTATCCAATGCTTCTCCAGCACCTCCAATGTATATATACCCTGGATCAATTAAAAATTTCTGTGTTATTTTTTCAATTGCTGGACTAATTGTAGCAGTAAACATCATAGTTGATCTATTTTGCAAATGGAAAATTGTTCCATCTATAGTCAGTGATAATTGTTTTTCACCAGGTAATTTATCCATTATTTTATTCAAATCTTTTTCAAACCCCATATCTATCATTCTGTCTGCTTCATCCATGATCAAATAATAACATTTACTCAAATCAATGATTTTCCGTTCAATAGAATCCACTAACCTCCCAGGAGTAGCAACAATTATATGAACACCACCTCTTTGTTCAATATCAGTTATTGTATCTTGATATTGATGTCCTCCAATTATAGGTAGCACAGAATAACTACCACCATTCAATTTCTTACAAAATCTTTCTGCTTCCTTAGTTATTTGAATTGCTAACTCTCTAGTTGGAGCTAAAATCAATCCCATGGATTCATTTGAAATTTTTTCATATTTCATATAATTTTCATCAATTGATAAAATATAATTCAACAAAGGTATCAAAAACGCCAATGTTTTCCCACTTCCTGTTTCCGCAACACCCACAACATCTCTTTTTCCCAATGACAAAGGGATACTTGCTCGTTGTACCGATGTAGGTTCTTTGAATCCCAATTGATTTATAATAGAAACTAATTTTTCATTTATTAAAGTTGTTTCTCCCCATGATCGTAATGGATTAGGGATATTTTTCCCCTTTGTATTTATATTATAATCTTCTCGAAATATTCTCCAATCTCGTTCAGTCATATCTTCTAATTTCTTATTCTTCCAATGTGTATTATTATCCTCATCTTTAAACAATGGATCTTGGAATTCTTCATCTTCTGCAGTTATCAACGGTACAAATCCAGACATGGTATCTTCTTCTTCGTTCCAATCAAATTGGAATTTCTTAGCGATAGGTTTCTTAACAGGAATATCTTCCGGTGGGGAACCGTCATGTTCCGTATCATGTCTTACAATGCGTGTTCGTCGTGAGAACCGGTTGGTGGGTGCCTTTGGTTGTTGTGTTTCTGAAGTTGCTAACTTGGTTCGTTTGGTCTTTGGAATAAATATGGGAATCGTTTGATTGTCATCTTTTAATAGTTCTTCAATGGATTGAGGTCTTTTTGACATCTTTGTTCAGTAGATTGTCTTACTAAATCGAGAGATGTCTATAATTTTGTTGTGAAGATATTTCTAAACTCGGGGGGAAGAATACGCGCGTGGTAGCAAAATCAACAAATTTAACAAGATTGAAGATTAAAGGTAAAAACAAGTATCGGGACTAAATATAAGCCCCATATTAATATATATATATAACAATCTGTATAAAATAACTTTATGAACTATATAAGCGAAATTTATAAATGTATCATTACTACTACTCCCAATAATTTTCGTTAAAACAAACACATCAAATGTTTTCAAGTGTATATATAAAAAAAAAACAAACCCCACATCATCGGTACCTAGATCTAGATACCTCTTTTTATTAATATTTTTTAGTTGTATATGGCAAGAAGGTGTATGAACCAGTCAAATCATCTATAATTGTGAAAAATCTCTAGGTTGTATTCTCCCGTTTCCCCCCTCACGTCATTTACTTTTTCATCTTTCATTAGTACAAGTATTGTTCGTTAAAAAAAATAACGAATATATGAAGCAATCTCTATAATTATCCAAACTAATCTATAGTCCATGGACTGAACAAAAAAATAATTCTATAAGTTAGCAGTCTTCTTTCTTTTTTAATTTTAGTTCTTTTTTTTTTTTTTTTTTGGTTTTTATTTTTGGTGGCTTTTTTTTTTTTGAAAGTAGTGGAATGGGAGGAAGTTTGAATCTTATTTAAAATCTCCAAATGGGTTAAAACTTGGTAAAATCCTACTACGATCAGAAGAATCAACAGGCTTGGTTGTATGTGAATTGTTCTCTGTTTTCCCTGTATTAAACCCATAAAAGTGGCCATTTATTTCATTTGTCAAATGAGTAATCAAATTCTGAATATTGATCAGATGAAAATAATTTGGAGTTGCCAAATTATCAAATTCGTTAATTGAAAAATTCAAAATTTGATCATTGGTTAATTCATATTCTCTAGGCACTAGGTTCTCGTCTATTTGAACAACTTTCGGTTCTGTATCTTCCTCGCCCATAGTGATGTATAACTCTGGTTTGTTGTAAGGTAAAACAGCACACAACCAGATCCTGGTTTTATAAATCTTAAACAATTCTTTAATTAACCCTCTAAAGTCAATACGTTTGAACCCGGCAAAATAATAAAAGATCAACTTTTTGAAATCACATTGATATTCAACATTAATAAGTGACAAGTTAGATTCAAGATTAAGCTCTTTGATCTTGTTGTAACAAGTAATAAATGCTTTCTTCTCTTCAAGAAATTTCCCACTGATCTTATGAACCTCCTTAGGTGTAGCAAATCGAAGAACTTGTTTTGTAGGTAAAGTAATAATGAATTCATTGTCTTCATTCAGATGTGAATTAATGATAGTTGATGCATTCATAGTAGTTGCATGAGTTCCACCGTTAGTTTTGGTTATGTGACCTTCAAAAATTGTCAAGCTTTTCAAATGTTCCAATTTCTTCAAAAAATTAAACAAAATAGCAAAATTCAAATTAACTAATGGCTCAACAATCATAACTAAATCTTTCCCACGGTCACCGTCAACAATAACCAAGTCATTTTTCTGTAAGAAAATATTAGAATTATGCGGATATGATAATAAATCAAATTTTCCATTCTTATTAATGACAAGACAAAGAATCTTATGGTTAAAAGTAAGATTGTTCAAGTTTTTAATAAATGTAATCAATTTAATTATAACTGGATTCATTAACAAATTGTTCAACTTGGATAAAATATCTGCTGTAATGGCTGGATCTTGAAAATATGTAATAGTTTTCATATACATATTCTTCAAATCAGGTGAAGCGACAATGTATTGATCTCTCAACATCAACCCATTTTCCAATTTTATGGGATGACCTGGCCCCTGTTGCTGCTGTTGTGATGGAACATTAGAGTTTTGTTTGTTACGATAGGCAAAGGAAGGATTATTACCAAGATTTATCGCACCTTGTTGCTGATGAAGGTGTTGTTGTTGCTGCTGCTGTTGCTGTGATTGTTGTGGGAGTTGTTGTTGCAGTTGAGGCAGGCGCGGACTCATCACTGGTTGTTGCTGTTGTTGTTGTTGTCCGTTGTAAAATGGATTAAATGAAAAGTCTACCAATTGACTAGGTCTTCTAGATTGAAAGTCATTAAATTTTGAATTCGAGCCCAAGTTCATGTTTGAAAAGGAATCATTTATATCAAAATTATTATTACCATTATTGTTGTTATTATTGTTATTATTATTATAGTGGTTATTAGCATAGTTATTCATTATTGCTATCGAGGATAAATCTTTGCTATTGTTGAAAAAATTTGAAGATTGTGGGCCCAACTGTGGAGATTGTGGATTTAAGTTTGATGGTTGGTTGTAGAAGTTATTTCTAGTAAATGATTCAGCTGCATAACTTGGTCTTCGGGATGAAATATTGGAAAGCCCGCCCTGTAGTTCAGCAGGTAAGTTGAAGGGGCCCTTATTTATGGCTGCCTGGTTGTAAAAGCTTGACATATCCAGAGGCACATTATCATCTAAAGCTGACAATTTATTAAACAAGAGACTATTGAACTGGTATTGCAGATGTGGATCTTCATTGGTAGTTGCAGCAGTGTTACTGTTGTAGTTGTTTATAGTGGGGTAATGATCAGTCCCTTTCAAGTCAGTCCCGTTTTTAGATCGATTTCCATCAAATTGAGACATGGTACTCGATTTCCCATTCTGGTTATTATTATTATTCAAGAAGTCTGGGTAATTCAAGGAAGACATTATTTCTTAGTACTAAGTA